>JBCEWC010020419.1:0-10936 GCA_038996855.1 Solanum aculeatissimum
GGAAATCCTATACACAGATGCTGGAATTCTTATTTCCCAGAGAGAGTTTGTACTTGACCTCCTCAAGGAGTACCACTATTCATAGTATTCAAGTCTTTCCTCACCCCTTGATGCAATAGTAAAACTCAAGGCAAATGAAGGATCACCAATATCAGATCCAAGTGCATATAGAAAATTAATAGGAAAGCTCAATTTCCTGACCAACACTAGATTGGACATTGCATATGGAGTACAACACCTCAGTTATTCAGGATCCTAGAGAACCCCACCTATAAGTTGTTTTTCACATGCTGAGACACCTTAAGAATGACCCAACTTTGGGATTACTCATGTCACCTACTAATGATTACAAAGTTAAAACATCTTGTGATTCTAATTAGGCATCTTACCCTAATTCAAGAAAGTCCGTCTTTGGATATATTGTGCTTCTGGGATCAAGTCCTACAAGTTGTTGATCCAAGAAGCAAGAGACCATTTCCCTCTCCTCAGTTGAGGTCGAATACAGGTCCATTAGAAAAGTTGTAGGAGAACTTGTTTGGCTGAACAAGTTATTTGAAGAGCTAACAATTCCTAACAGTGGTCCCTTTCCTATATATTGTGATAATCATTTAGCTCTACAGATTGCCAAGAATCCAGTCTTTCATGAGGGAACCAAACATATTGAGATCGATTGCCATTTTGTGTGAGCCAAACTTCAAGAAAGTTTTTCTTTCCTTACATCACATTGGTACTGGTGATCAACTGACTGATATTCTCACAAAGGCACTCACAGGAATCAAGCATTCTACTGTTTTGAACAAGTTGGTTGTGCTAGTCTCACCTCAAACTTGGGGGGGGGGGTTATTGAGATATTTATTGTACACATCAGCTAGGTAGTTAGATTATACACGTCAGTTAGCTAGTTAGTTGGTACACGTCAGCTAGTTAGTTACTAATCTGTTGAAATTAGTTACTTGTACTGATTGGCTATAGCTCTAGTTAGTTAGATTAGCTAGTTGTATAAACGAGTGACTGTCAATTGTAACCCACACTTTCAATCTGATTCAATAACACTCATCAGTTTTCTCTCTAGTTGTATAAATGAGTGGATGAGGTCTCTTCTAGTGAGTGTATTGATTGTCGAGGTCTTTTTCCGCGGTCGAGATCTCTTTCAGTGAGTATATTATATGTCAATGTCTTTTTTTCAGAGGTCGAGGTCTCTTTCAATGAAAGTGTTAATTCTCAAGGTCTTTTTTGTGGATGAGGTCTCTTCCAACGAGTGTATTGATTGCCCAGGTCTTTTTTGGTTCCAAGGTCTCTTCCGGTGAGTATATTGATAAATGGTCCATGTGTGGCCCCCATGGATTTGCATCATCTTGCACCTCATTTTATGGTATTAATGTGGATATTGATATGAAATTATGTATCAATGATTTAACTTAGTATTTGTGAATTATTGTATATGGTTTTTATACGTACCATGTTACCTAGATTATATATTGTATATTGTGTATGTTGACTTTCTTGAATTTGTAGTTTTAGAGGCTCGATTGGTGTGGTTGGAGTACTTGTGTTTTCTATTCTCTACTTGTGTATAGAATCTTCTTGGTGGGTATCATGTGATTTTGGTACTCACCTTTGCTTCTATACTTGTGTGTAGGTTGTGAGTCCGGTTTCGTCAGACGTTCCATTCATACTCTTAGACTGAGTTTTTGGATAGCCTGAGAGATAGCAACTTGTCCATTTCAGTGGACTCTCAAGGCTTATTTTTACTTTTGGTTATTTTGTTCTATTTGAGAATTAAAAATAACCCAGACTTACAAATTTTCTTTCAAATTTTAGTTGTATTAGAAACTTGTATATGTTACACCAGTCTTGGGATGATTTTAGATTGTGCCTTTTTTCTTGGGTTGTTATTTTACATATATAGATTGTGACTTTCACTTTTATCTTTCACTTATTTGTGTTATATTTTAATTTAGGTTGACTTGTCTTAGTGGATTAAGATGTGTGCCACCTCACCCGATTTTAAATCGTAATAAAAATATGAGTAAATCAAGAGTTGGATTAAAATGATAAAAACAAAAAAAAGACCAATAATGAAACTATGAGATGTATATAACAGAACTTTAAAGGCATGAATACAACATCATTTATGAAATTGCAACTATATGATTTTAATGATTGAGATAATTTACATATAGGAAACTTGAGATTAAATTAACAATAGTAATCATTTGAATGATATTATGGTTAACAATTTATTGGACAGAAAAAAGATTCTGATGCAAAAATTTACAACAAATTAAATCATTATATTATCAAAAACTCCTCCTATATCAGCGGCGTTTTTTGGAATCGAGAGAGTCATTAGGACATTTAGGCATATCATGAATGTCCAGCATTACAGTCCTTCTCCTGGTTTTGCTTTGCTCTGCAAACCTTTCCTCAAATTTTCTCTTGGTTGCTTCAAACTTCATCTCCATGTTTCTGGTGCTGTGTGTTTCTTTTTGTGTTGGTACAACTGCAGAGTTTTGTGTTGTAATTAAACTGCAGTTGCTTTGTTTCTCTGGTAAACAATCAGAAAGAAGATCTTTTTTATGAGAAGCAACTTGAATAGTTTTCTTGTTGGATAATTTAATCTTCATTGTTGGTTTCTGATTTGTAGGCGAAGTAGTCTGATGTGTTCGCATGCCACTCTGTTTTTCTTCCTTAGGCTCTTCAGTAGTCTGATGTGTTCGTACGCCACTCTGTTTTTCTTCCTTAGGCTCTTCAGTAGTCTGATGTGTTCGCACGCCACTCTGTTTTTCTTTCTTAGGATCTTCAGTAGTCTGATGTGTTACCAAGCCACCCTGTTTTTCTTCCTTAGGCGCTTCTTTCTTGATCATTTCATCTTTATGATCATCAAGGATCAAGCCATCATGATTTTCGGAGTGCATTGTCATGTTGATATCCTAAGTTTGCGCTTCTGGAATTGCACGGGATACTTTAATGCACCAACTTGGAGAGTAGCTTCGATCAAAGCAAGAAAATTAACAGATTTCTTCTACATGACAAAAACAACTCATATAACTTATTGTATTGTACAATAATAATATACCCAGGGAAATCTCACAAAGTAAAAAACTTATTGTGGTATGATTACAAAAAAGTTTAAGCCTGTATTCACTCTAAAACACTACAAAGTCAAAAAATATTTCAAATTTTCAAGATTTCCGCCATCCATCTCTCTGTATAAATCCTCCATGACCCATTTTTCAAAATTCACCGTTGTAATACCCTACAACTCTATTCATAGGATTCAAATTTACTTCACCGTAAGTATATAAGCTAGAACCTAGTGATGCCTTACATGTACCTATATTTTAAGGCTCATACCAATATGTGTGAAGAGTATTAGAAGTGTATTAGGTTCAGAAGAGACTTCTAGTACTTAGTGAGTTCAAAACTTTCCTATCGAGTGAGATTTTCGCGTTGGATTATGTAAAGTTCAACTTCAAATGACAATAACTTTTATCATAGAACAAATTAAATGTCCTATGACCTACCAAATGAAAGGTCTTGGAATTAGCTTTTCAACGCCACTGATTTCACCTCATTTGAAGTTTGGAGTAAAAAGTTATTATCATTTTACTATAGACTGTCAGTGTAGAGTTGAACCTACGAACTGACTTATGAGCCGAGGTTTGAGTTGCGGCCCGTACTGTTAACTTGTGGAAAAACATCAGAAAGTTCATTTTTGAGTCCCAGAGTTGACGGACTCAACTACGGGTCATAAGTGCTTATATGGGCCATAGATTGGGCTCGTGGAATCGATCTAGAGACCCCAAAATATTTCCAAAATTTTACAGATTGGTTCCTACGGGCCATGGAAGTTTCTATTGGCCGTAGATTGACCCGTGGACGACTTTGACAACATTTTAAGAAGGATTATTTGGGTTTTTTTCCACCCTTTTAAAGCCTAAAATCGACGTTTTTACATCTATTTAAGCCCCTAAACATAACTATTCAGTCTATTTACACTCAAAACATATTTCAAGACTTTGAACAAGATTCCAAGAGGAGAAAAATCTGGGATTTCAAGAGAATCCAGTGTGTCTTTAAAAATCCTTTAAAAATTTAAGTCTCTCAGGTATGTACGACTAAACTAAAACATGGGAATGTTCTTTCATGTGCTCCTATTGATGGTAATAGAGAGATTTGAAAGTGTTGACCTCTATGCATGTTTTCCATGAATGTTTTCTTGTAAATTATATACATTATACATATTTTCATATGTTGATGATCATCATAAACTCGATTTTACTGATTAAATACCTTCATGAGTTATTTCAGAAACCCTATATGTTATTTCATAAAAGATTGCATGAAACAAATCTAGGGGTTGAGTCTAGAGCCTTGACAGTATGATTGTAAGTGTGACTGTGATATGAGCATAATGATAGGTTGATAGAACTTGATGGTCCTATGAGTCTTCAAAAATTTGAACTCTAAAGATTGATCTAGGATGAAAGTCCTCCTACGTGATTGTCCAGTTCACTCTTGAAAGGTTGATGAGATTGATTTGTCGAACTGTTAAAAGATTTATTTGATAGAACTAATGAGCTGAAAGAGTCCATTAAGAAACTCTATGATTTGTTGATTGGAATTGATTATTTTATGAGCATTAAGTTTTGGGAGTAGTATCGAGCACCTAATTAAGTAAGAGTAAGTCCAACTCAAACTCAATAATTTTGTCACCAAGCATAGGTGAGGATTGAAACTGTGAAGTCGGGTGTTTCCTCTTGATAGGTCCCTGAAATAATAGAGGACTCGATTGGTCAGACCCACTATGGGTTTAATTTGTTCTTACCTTTGCAAGGTATTGAATGTTTGTGGCAATATCAACGAGATTGTTGTACGATCACTGACTCATAAGTGATTGTTGTTGGATAAGAGAAACTCTCAGATAGGTCCTATATTGATAGTACTCTAATTGATTGGATGGGATTCAAACTAGATTGCATTTGTGTTGATTTGTTATTGCCTACTCTATATTCTTGCTTTATATAGATATTTGACATTTTAATTGAGTATTTTTGTGTTGATTATATTTTTACCTATATCTATTTTATTCAACTATTTTAAATACTCGTACATTCCATGTATTGATATCTATTTGGGCCTGCATCGTTAATGATGCAGATACAAGTATTATAGATCATCAGCAGGCGCTCCATTGAGGATCTATTGCATTCCTCCTCTACTTTAGGAGGATACTCATTTACACTATCATCTAGCTTGAGTTAGCATTTTTATTTCAATGATTGGGTAACCATGGCCTATCATGGTACCATCTAGATATAAAATAGAGGCTTCATAGATAGATTGAGATTGTTGATGTGATTGATGTTGACTAGTTTCTTTTATGCTAGTCTTGACTATTTCTGAGTTAGACTACTGGTATTTATTTATGTTTTTATTTATTTACAGCCTTTTTTCTTGAGTATTCTCTCATTGTTGAGTATGATGTGATGATGAGGCCAGGTGCTTCTCGTGGGGAATCAATAATGGTTCTTAAAGTGTCAGCCATGTCAAGGGTACCTCACGAGGCGTGACAAACTTTGTATTAGAGCACAAAGTTTGAGTGTTCTAGGGAGTCTATAAAGTCGTGTCTAATAGAGTCTTGTTTATGGGTATGTTGCGCATCACACTTTATAAGCAGGAGGTTATAAGATATTAGGAATTATTACACTTCTTTCTTATTCTAATTCGTGCTATAGAGTTAAACTCTAGAAAATCTCTTTCCTAACTCATGTGTTATACGTTTGCAGACCATGCCTTCCAAATGCATTATGAACCCGACGAATGTCGTCAATACCAAAATTTTCTCACTAGGGATGCCCTCGCAGTTTGAGACAAGAACCAGGGTTCAAGCAGAGGACCTTGAGCTTATGACTCAGCCTGTTATACGTGCTCAATGGGTAGAAGAGAACAAGGAGAATGAGAGAGAAGAACCTTGGAGCAAAAAGGCTAAGTCAAAAGGACATAAGTCAGGAAATAGAAACAAGTCCCTCTTTCTGCAAAGACCTTCGAGTTATGCACCCCCACCAATGAGCGCACCCAAATTTCATAGAAGATACAATCTGAGTCCTAGGAGAAATAAGCCCTTCAGGGTTCGAAACCCATCATCCCGAGGAAATGTGGCTCGAGGTCCTAAAGGAAATCCACCATGTAGAGAGTGTGGCAAACTTCATTTGGGAAATTATCAAAAGGGTACTAAAGGACGTTATAAGTGTAGTCAAATGGGGCACTTTCAGAGAGATTGTCCAAAGTGGGCTAACAAAGCTCAACCCTCTACATCAACACCACCAGTTAGAGAAAATCAGAGAGGTGTTATTTCTAGCACGAGCAGGACCACATACCAATTATATGTCATAGGTAGCCACTAAGATTTGAAAAACTCTCCAAACATTATGATGGGTATGATTCAAGTCCTTACTCTTGATTGTTATGTGTTGATAGATCCTGGAGCCACCCCATCATTGTGTATCCTTATGTGGCTAGTAGATTTAATAAAACTATCAAGTGTCTTCCTGAACATTTCAGTGTATTTACTCCTATTGGTGATAATATCCAGGAAATAGCCTCTCTACCTTTGAGGTAGTGGTAAGGTCTGCATACATTCTACCCTCCCCATACCCCACTTATGGGATTTCACTAGGTATGTTGTTGTTGTTGTTGTTTGGTGATACTATTCTAGCTGAGAGGGTGTGTAGAGATTGTTCTGTGCTAATTTATCACAGAGTTACCATGACTGACTTAGTTAAGCAAATCAAGATGCACTTCAAGCTTTCTTATCAGAAACTTTCATTTAATGTTATTCATGAGAGGGAAACTTATGTCTCTAAGGAGTGTAATGCTACCACCTACGAGTGTGATTTGAGGTCTTGTAAACCATAAGTAGGATTTCCATCCTAGAGCTAGAAGAACGATGATAGAAAGGATGAGACCAGATAGTAAGAGTGATAGTTCATTGAGGCCTGTAACTAGAGTTATGTGTCCATTAAGTAAGTAATGTGGTGATGAGTTGATTCCTATAAGTTTTGAAAAAGAGTAGTAAGTACCATTTAATTTTTTCCCTGAGGAAGTATAGAGAAAGAGTTATTGTTGACATGAGTTAGAGTGGCTCAAACTAGGAAGAGGTTTATGTTAATGTGTTAACACCCTAAATGTTGATAGCCTGGGAAGACTAAAAGTTAACGATTTTGATGTTGGTTGGATCCTACGAGCTAGTCTACGAACCATAGGTGAGACTATGGGTTGTAGGTAAGCTTCATAGAGTGGAACCAGTGAAAGTGGAAAGTTAAAGGATTTGTGAAAGTTAACTTACGAGATACCAGGACGGACCGTATAAGAAACCACAACCCATCAAAGGGTTTGTAGAAAGGAGCCCAAAAGGACCTAAAATTTTCTAAGTCTGCAATACTTGTACGAGAGGACTTACAGTCCGTATAAGAATCGATGAGTCATCCAGCGTATTCATGGATTAGAATTTGCAATTCCAGTAGCTCAACTTTTGTTGCACGTGTTTCTATGAGACAAGTCATTGTCTTTAGGTTGAACCACGACTCGTAGATGAGGTTTTGTGGATGACTCTATCAGTTTTAATGAAAGATATAAAGTATTTTTAAGGCGATAGATCTAAACTAGCCTTATGATTCTGAAAGAAGATAGTATTATGAGAGTGATAGTGCTAGTTGGGAGATTTGTTTTAACAGGCTTGACATAACGTGTGCTAGCAATTAAGATGTCAACTTGCAACAAGTGAGATGCTACAAGTGTGTATGTATAGGACCCTTAGATGAAAATAGTGAATTTAGAATAAATCAGCATGTAAGAAGAGTCTTAAGATATGTATTTGAGTTAGTACAAGTTGCATAAAGGTCTAAGTTATGATTTTCCTTGAGTGCCTAGATAGTATATCTGAGTTGAATATGATTGATTCTGATGACCCTGCCATAGACTGACCTTAGGTTTGTGATGACACTGTTGATGGCAGAATTTGAAACCTCAAATGTTGAACTGTACTTACCATTGCACGGAAAGATAATAGAATTGGCTTTCACCAAAAGGGGAGATGATGAGTTCTTTTCGGTTCGGATAGTGATATTGATAGTAGTAGACTAAGACGTGAGAGTAGATAGGGAGGAGTGAATGTATCCTTATTTTGATAGTTGTATTGGTTCCACATAGGGATAGAGATGGGGAAAATGGCATAGATGGGACCTTATGATGTAAAATAGATAGGTACGAGTAGGTTAGCATGTCTCTAGGTAGGAGCTCATGCAATGATGGATGTAGAGGTGTTAAGTAGATTTGAAAATCCTTAGAAGTGGTTGAAGTGGTTAGTGTGATAGGCTTGAATATGTGGTTGTTATTATCCAAGTAATGGTGAAAAGTTATTGATGACTTCTTGGTAAGGTTTTTGAGTAAGAGTAGTGATGTAATGGAGAGGACTAGTGATCATTTAATGAAAATTCTTGTGGAGAAATAGGGCTTGAATTTTGGGAATTAACTTTATATGAATATGGTTATCTTAGGAATAGTGTTTTTAGGTTTAGGATTAGGCTTGACCAGAATAAGAGAATGTGGTTAGGAGTAGATTGGAATAGGGGCCATAAGCTTCAATTGAAGGAGTGTAGTTCCATGAAAAGGAGCATAGTTAAGATGAGGTACTAAGCTTGAGAGTTATCCATAGAGTCTTATATATCGCAATGGTCTCATTCTCAAATTGGAATTGATGACTTATTTCTTGACTTTTAATAACTGATTATCGAGATGTTTAAATGATTCAAACTGATGGAGTTCTAATGTTCCATTCGTGCCTGATGGTTAGAATTTCTAAGGTAATATCTCTACTCTTGATCTGAACTGATTTGTTTATTTTGAGTTTGATTTGTGACTGTTCAGATTGGTTAATAGGTATGATGGTGATTGGTTTATTATGATTCATTGATCTGATGGAGTCTCGATTGTTATTCGTCCCTTGAATTCATCCTTGTTTCACTCATCATTTGAGGATGAATGATCCCAAGGGGGAGATATTGTAATACCCTACAACTTTATTCATAGGATCTAAATTTTTTTCGTCGTAAGTATATAAGCTTGAACCTAGTGATGCCTTACACGTACCTATATTTTAAGGCTCATTCCTATATGTGTGAATATTATTAGAAGTGTATTAGAATCATAAGAAACCTCTAGTACTTAGTTGTGTTCAAAACTTTCCTATCGAATGTGTTTTTTGCGTTGGATTATGCAAGATTCAATTTCAAATGACCATAACTTTTATCACAGAATGAATTAGGTGTCTTATGACCTACCAAATGAAAGGTCTTTGAATTAGCTTTCCAACGCCACCAATTTCACCTCATTTAGAATTCAGAATAAAAGTTATGATCATTTTACAATAGACTGTTAGTGCAAAGTTGAACCTACGAACTGACTTACGGTTCGTGGTTTGAGTGATGATCCGTACTGTTAACTCATAGAAAAGCTTCAGAAAGTTCATTTTTGAATCTCAGACTTGACGTACCCAACTACAGGTCGTAAGTGCTTCTACGGGCCGTAGATTGGGCTTATTGAATCGATCCAGAGACCCCCAAATTTTTTCAAAAGTTTACGGATTGATTCCTATAGGTCGTAGATCTTTCTATGAGTTGTAGATTGACCCATGGACGGCTTTGATAATGTTTTAAGAAGGGTTATTTTGATCTTTTTCCACCCTTTTAAAGACTAAACTCGACATTTTGACATCTATTTAACCCTTAAACATAACTATTCAGTCTATTTATGCTTAAAATATATTCTAAGACTTTGAGCAAGATTCCAAGAGGAGAAAAGCTAGGGTTTCAAGAGAATCCAGTGCGTCCTTCAAAATCCTTCAAAAATCTAAGTCTCTCAGGTATGTAAGACTAAACTAAAACATGCGAATGTTCTTCCATGTGCCCCTATTGATGGTAACAGAGAGACTGTGAAAGTGTTGACCTCTATGCATGTTTTCCATGAATTGTTTCTTGTAAATTATATACATTATACATATTTTCATATGTTGATGATCATCATAAACTTGATTTTACTGATTAAATACCTTTCATGAGTTATTTCAGAAACCCTATATCTTATTTCATAAAATATTGAATGAAACAAATTTAGGGGTTGAGTCTAGAGCCTTGACAGTATGATTGTGAGTGTAGTCGTGATATGAGCATGATGATAGGTTGATAGAACTTGATGGTCCTGTGAGTCTTCAAAAATTTGAACTCTAAAGAATGGCCTAGGATGAAAGTCCTCCTATATGATTGTCTAATTCACTCTTGAAAGGTTGATGGAATTGATTTGTCGAACTGTTGAAAGATTGATTTGATCGAACTTATGAACTGAAAGAGTCCATTAAGAGACTCACGGATTTGTTGATTAGAATTGATTGTTTATGAGCATTGAGTCTTGAGAGAAGTATCAAGCATCAAATTTAGTAATAGTAAGTCCAACTCGAACTCAATAGTTATGTCGCCAAGTGTAGGTGAGGATTGAAACCGTTAAGTCGGGTGTTTCCTCTTGATAGGTCTATGAAAGAATAGAAGACTCGATTGCCATTTCAAATAGTCAGCCTATTTATATTGATTCTGTACCTGTGGTCTAAGAGTTTATTTATGTGTTTCTTATCGACTTGTCTAGCCTATCTTCAGAAAGAGATTTTGATTTTGCCATAGATTTGGAGTCAGGCACTAAGCCCAACTCAATCCCACCCTATTGGATGGCTCTTGCAATCGATTTTGATTTTGCCATAGATTTGGAGTCGGGCACTATTTCGGCTTGAACTGAAGGTTGCCATTAATTACAATGATCTGACTGATACGATTGCCATTTCAAATCAATTCATGGAGGAAGTGTGTGTAAACTCCTAGTTTATTAG
>JBCEWC010020420.1:0-10936 GCA_038996855.1 Solanum aculeatissimum
TCAAATTATGAAATAAAGTCTTGATTCCATTACCCATGCTATTCATATTGTTCCTCATGGCATTGCATGCATGATTCTTGGGTCTATTGTGAATGTTTTGATACGGGCTAAGTCCCTAACATGATTTTTGACTATGTAGAGGCTTATGGACAAACTCTAAACTCTTGTACTCCGACTCGATTGTTAAATATTATGTTTATGAAAGCTTTGTTTATTTGATTTAATTATGAGTATTGTCATCTTTTCTTCTTATGATATGAATGTTGGGATTTGAATGACTATGTGCTTATGCGGTAGGTCCCATAATCCCGAAAATGTCCCCATAGTTGAATCCCAAGTCCCCAATTCCCTAGAATTTATGTGTTATGTGTTTATTTTCCGTGCTTCTGAACTGATGATGAGTGTAATGATAGTATGATGGCTTGATCGAGGACTTTCGGGTTCTCCTTCGCCATATCACATCTAGGCCCCCTATCCGGGTCGTGACAATACTGTTACCCTATATGCCACTAGTCCAATGTCCACAAATTACAACCATAAAGCAAAAAATAAACTACCTACAAGTCCAAAAGCTAAAAACAAAAAAAAACTACCACTATTACAAAGTATCTTGGGTTGCCTCCCAAGTAGCGCCTGATTTATTGTCGCGCCACAATTTGTACTATTTGATTACTCAAACTTCATCAATGGCCCAAACTTCCATCTTCAGTTCATCTACCGCTTGATTGACTGACAGATGTTAAAGATGACTTCTTCATCGTTCAATCAAGACATGAGTTGGCCTGATTCCATATCCACGAGAACTTTCCTAGTAGCTAGGAAAGGCATTCTCAAGATGATTGGGATTTTGAAGTCAACCTCATAATCTAGGATCACTAATTCTGTGAGGAATATGAATTTCTAAACTTTGACAAGAACGTCATATAATATCCCCATAGGCTACTTTACTATCTTGTCAGCCATCAACAACCACATAGTTTTAAGGGTAGGGGCTCTCAAGCCTAGCTTCCTGAACACTTCAAGGGGCATCAGATTTATGCTGGCACCTAGATCATATAGTGCTCTTGTAAACTCGACAACGTCTATGGTGCATGGAATGGTGAATGCTCCAAGATCCTCTCACTTTTGCACCAAGGACCTTATAGATATCACACTGCAATATTGAAGCTCTTGAAAAAGCTTCTAGCTCACAGTGCATTTTTTTTGTGACCAAGTCTTTCATGAACTCTTCGTACTCAGGCATTTTCTCCAATGATTCAAGTAGAGCAATGCTGATGGAGAGTTGTTTTAGCATAGAGAGGAAGTGCTTGAATTTACCTTCCTCCTCCTTTTTCTTGAGTCTTTGAGGGAAGGGAAGATGAGGTCTAGGAATGAGTTTTAACTTTTGTGGAATTGGCGCTGCATCACTCATCCCATCCTTAGCATGAACATCTCCACTATCAACATTCTTACTCTCAACCATTTTCTCACGAGTATCATTATCATCAATTGGAATTGGAGGATCAATTGTATTCTTTCCACCATGCATCGTGACTGCCACACACTGCCCCTCATTCTTAAGATTTTGAACTGTATTACTGGGTAGAGTACTTTTGTGACGCTGGTTCGGTTGAGTTGACATCTAACCGAATTGTTGTTCAAACTACTTAATGGCTACAAAATGAGACTCAATTTTCTAATTAATGCTGGAGATGTCAGATATCATCCCTCTTAGTGTCTCATCCTGAGCGTCAACCTTCTTCACCCGACGATCAAACATCTCCTCAACTCTAGACTTGTCAGTCCCAAAGTCTCAGTTGTGTAGCAGAATATATGAACCACTCCTATACCCATATATGCACCCCTCAATCAATATCTCTTTCCTGACCCCTGTTTTTGTCAGAGTAGCTTCCTCTGTTGTTGTCTCAAAGGATCAATCTATTCTAAAGTTCCAACCTTCGTTTCCTTGACCTTGGCACCAAAAGTCCTGATTGGACAATTGAGGCATTGGTCTAGAAACTCGTCATATGTTCTGCAACAAAACAAGTGTCCTCCTCATAATAAGACTCTTCGTACATGGGTTGTTGTGGAGGTTGATAAGATACTATATTTATTCATTGTTAGTTTTGCTTCATCAGCAACTCCACGTTAGTATTAATTCGAGCAAGCTCTTGTATCACCTCTTTACTTGCCCCTGCTTGCACAAAACTAGTACCGACTAAGAATGAGATTTTTGTGGTGGCTTTGTCCCTCGTCCCCCATGCATAATCTATCTTGACCACTCTCTCCATATCTGTGCAATCTCCTAAAATAGGAGATCTATAAATAAGCCTCCTATGATAATATCAGCATCAACTTAGCTATTCTCATCCAAGGCTCTGTAAAAGATCTCCACCAGGGCTTCATCAATAATTTTATGGTTTGAGATACTCCTCAGACATTTAGCAAATCTCTCCCACGTGGACTGAGTGAATCACCAGACAGCTGCTCAAAGTTCAGCTTCTTTGAGATTGGGAAAAACATCTCAAAAAAGGCCCTCTGCAAATGTGCCTAAGTGGTAATTGAACTCTATGGGAGCTCAGATAACCGTAGCGTTGCATTGCCTGTGAGAGAAAGTGGGAAAATGTGGAGCCCAATGATATCCATAGAAAGATTCTGGTTTCTCATCATGCTTTTATAAACGAACACAATATTGTGCAGATGGTTATGCAGATCCTCTGATGGTAGGCCCGCGAACAACCTATGTTTCTGCAGTATTTGGAGCAACCCACTTGACATGATAAACTTTGTGTCATCCAGAAGTGGAGGTAACACAGTATATCCCGTGACATCCATCTCCATAGGGTCAAGCCAATATTGATTCCATTAATTTGTTGTGGTTTGAGGATCCCATGGTGGTGGATTTAGTAGAGGTGAGTTGTTATTCCTCGAATTGAGTATTGTATTCATCACATCATCGTCAACATTGTTCACACTGCCCTGGGTCATTCTCCATAGCATCCTTGGGATCTATGGGTCAAACAGAGTCAAGGGGTTGCCTCGGCTTCGAGTGTTTTGCATACACTACACCTAAATACTAAAACAAAGAGAAATGTAAAATTAAGGAAATAAGGATTAATCCCTAAATTTCTTGCATCAAATAAATCTAGCCGTATTCCCTAGCATTGACGCCAAAATACTTGATGTCGCTAAAGATACACCTCTTTTTGGAGGTTAAAGTGGTCGCTGTCAAGTAAATAACATAACCAAGGTTAAGGTCGAATCCCACAGGGAATATGGTAGACTCCAAAATAATTCAAAGAAAAGTGGGGTGATTAACCTACTTATCTCCCAAAAGAGGGGGGAGTTTTGTAATTGTAAGCAAAATAAACCTAGACTAATTCAAGTATTATAAAATTAATAGAAGAGCTAACTAGGACGATGTGTTTCCCATGATTCCCTAACTCTTTATTGCCAGATAATTATAATGTTTTCCAATGTGTAGATGTAGAATAGTAAGTTAAGTTTACCAAACACTTTGATCTAGCTGTAAGGTAAATTTTACCACAGGATTTGATCCATCTCCGTCGTGTGACACTACTAACCCTTACCTATTGTCCCAGTACAACCTTCCCTCCATTTCGGTTGATTAGACAAAAAGACATCAATCGAATCCTTTTAATTATTCTCTTTTCCTATTTATTACCTCCTTGATCTGATAAGTGACACTAGACAAGTTCTAACGTTGGCCACCATTAAAAAGCTTTTAAGATGAAGAGAAGTAATTAATACATTCATACATACTTTCCAAGAATTACGAATTATCCGATTTTACCTTGTTAGTTCTTCATGATTCCTACAACCCTAGTTATGAATTTAGCTACTCATATATAGTGTAGATGCAGGAATCATGATATAAAACAACATAATTGAGAACTTACACAAATGAATTTATGAACAAGAAATCCAACTCTTCAATAAAAACCACAAGAATGAATCAAGAACACAAAAGATTATTTTTATCTCTTTTAAAAATACTAAAATCTATGAACTACTACGAACTCTCTACTAAATCTCCCGAAAAATAACCTAAAAATGTAATTATAATGTCTAAAATACAAAACTAAATCAAAATAAGAAAACTGGGTCAACAAGATCTATGGGTAGGTCTAGGGCTGTATAATATTCCACGGCCTGTAATCGGGGCTTCACACTCTCCTTCTCCAAATTTGAAGTTGGCTCCCACAAGACCCATCTATGGATCGTATAAGATTCTACGGTCCGTGGAGGGTTTCGTCCAAGACTTTTCAGCAAATCTCCAATTTTTGATCCTCAGTGTACAACCTCACTTCTATGTCTCGTAGAATATTTTATGGCTACTCTGAGTGCATCATAAAATCATGCCCTAATAATCACCCCTCACTAGAATTTATTACGAAACCACCTCTATGGCCCGTGAAATACTCTACGACCCGTAAAAGGTTTCATTAATCCTTAAAATCTGTAATTTCAACACCCTTGGCCCAAAAATTGTGCCAACCCTGTTATTCTATAAAACACACATAAAAGCATATCAAATCTACTAATATTGCTTTGAGAACATACAAAATTTCAAGTTTTAAGCATAAAAAGTATTGTATTTTGATAACACATCCACTTTTCAGAAACCATGGTATTAGGCAAGGAATTGTCCTATGCAAGGAAAGAATAATGCACTCTTGACTGAGAAGGAGAAGCAAATGGGAAATTGCTACATATGTCAACTCACTGTGTTTGATCAACACTATGTCTAGTGTTGGTGTGATGGACATAGATGAGGGGAATGCCATGAAGGATGTTGCTTGTGTAAGTGTTGTTGATTCTATAGACTTGTTTGACACTTGTAGTACTTTGATGTATGTTGATATGCAAATTGGGGACAAAAATATTTTTGCTATAATAGACTCTGGTGCTACTCATACTTTCGTTGCCTCAAAGATAATCAAAGAATATGGGCTAAAAATGATGAATTATCCAACAAAAATGAAGAATGTCAATTCTGCTGCAAATCTAGGCTATGACATAACAACAAATGTGCCTATGAAAATTGGGCACTGGTCTGGTTTGCATACTTTGACAGTTGTACCACATGATGACTTCAACATTTTTTTGGGAATTGATTTCATGAGGAAGTTCAAGGTTGGCCCAATTTCGCATTTGGACAATCTAATGTTTATGGGTGAGAAGGATCCCAGATTTATGAAGGGAATCAATATGTTTGTTGGAAAAGATAAGAAGAACAAGGAAGCTATAGCCTTGCTGTTAGCTTTTAGTTTTTAGAAGGGCTTGAAGAGAGGTGAATATCTTGCTGCTTTAGTAGAAGTGAAGCCTGATATGCAAATCAAAGTTCATGATGATGTTTCCAAGTTGCTAAATGAAATAATTTTTGAATTTGATCATTTCTTAGATTCTGGTGAATTGGATCAAATCCATTTTCAATTTTAAAGAAAACAGTTACCTTATAAAACTTTTTTATACAAGGATGTGATGCATCTGGAATTACCTAAAGAGTTTCCTCAAGGAGGGAGATTGATTATAGGATTGTACTGATTCGTAGATCAGTGTCACCGACACAACCTCTGTATCCCATGTCTCCATTGGAGTTGGTTGCAATAAGTACACAATTATCTGAGTTGCTTCATGTAGGCATGATCTAGCCATCTAATGCTCTATTTGGTGCTCCTATTCTATTCCAGAAAAAGTAAGATGACAGTCTTAGGATGTGTGGAGACTATAGGGCATTGAACAAGGTGACTGTGAAGAATAAGTATCTGATGTCGCTGGTTCAAGACTTGCTGGATAGGATGTCTAAGGCTAGTTTCTTTTCTAAGTTAGACTTAAGGTCTTGCTATTGGTAGGATCACGTAGTCGAGGGGGATGCCCCAATGACCACTTGTGTAACTAGATATGGTAGCTATGAATTCTTTGTAATGCCATTTGGGTTAACTAATGTCCCGACTACTTTTTGTAATTTAATGAACAATGTGTTTTATGAGTATCTTGATGACTTTGTAGTAGTCTACTTAGATGACATAGTCATATGTAGTAGCACTTTAGAAGATCATATTTTGCCTTTGAGGAAGGTGTTGCAAAGACTTATCGAGTACCAAATCTATGTCAAAATGGAAAAATGTGAATTTTCTAGTCTCGAAATCAAGTCTCTAGGCCATTTTGGTGCAAACCAAGTGTGCATGGACCCTAAGAAAGTGCAGGGAAATAGTAGAGACGGAAGCACCCACCGGGGTTAAGAAACTAAGATCATTCTTAGGAATGGAAAAGTATTATAGAAAGTTGATTGTTGGCTATTCGAAAAAGGCTACCCCATTGATAGATTTCTGAAAAAGAACATGAAATGAGCTTGGTCAGAAGCAAGAGAGAAGGTTTTTAACTCTTTGAAGAAGGACATTACTTATGAACCAATACTGCAATTGCAAGACTTTATCAACCATTTGAAGTGCACATGGATGCCTCAGATTATGCTGTTGGGGGTGTGCTAGTACAAAATGATCATCCTATTACATTTGAGATTAGGAAGATAAATCCTACGGAGCAAAGGTATTCTGCCTACAAAAAAGAGATGGTGGCAGTACTCCATTGTCTTCAAACATGGAGGGTGTATCTGGTAGGAACAAAGTTTGTAGTCAAGACAAATAATGTGGTTAATAATTACTTTAAGACTCAAAATAAATTGAGTTCCAAGAAGACTAGATGGCAGGAAACATTAGCAGAGTATGACTTTGTGAGGGTACATAAACCAGGGAAGCAAAACTAAATCGCTGATGCATTGAGTCGCAAAGTGGTATTTGAGGCTATTTATGCAATTATTATACTTG
This sequence comes from Solanum aculeatissimum, assembly GCA_038996855.1. NCBI lineage: Eukaryota > Viridiplantae > Streptophyta > Magnoliopsida > Solanales > Solanaceae > Solanum > Solanum aculeatissimum. Next base: position 6,831 of record JBCEWC010020420.1, read on the forward strand.
AATCTGATTTCCTTGATAAGATTAAGTTTAGTTCTGCATATGATTCATTATATGTCAAGTTAATGGATCAAGTTAAAGAGAGAACAGTTAGACAGTATTTGATCAAATATGATTTACTTTATTTCGGGGGAGGGGGGAGAATCATTATACCTCAAGGTGATGGGCTACGAAGAAAACTCCTCAAAGAAATACATGATATTATTTATGCTGGACATCAAAGTGTTGAAAGGATGATGACATTGCTGTCTCAAAATTATTTCTTGCCAAAGATGGAAGATGACATTGAGGCCTATGTAAACTCATGTTTAATGTGTCAACATGACAAGATGAAATAGAAGAAAGAAGCAGGTTTGCTGCATTCTCTACCTATTATCGAGTGTCCATGGGCTTTTGGTTTGATGGACTTCATTATTTGGTTTCTAAAGGTGGATAGAAAAATATCAATCATGGTTGTGGTTGACAGGTTCTCAAAATATGGTATCTTCATTGCTGCCCCTACTTTATGTTCTTCTGAAGTAGCTATTGAGTTATCTTATACGTATGTTAGAAAAATCTTTAGTGTTCCATTGGATATTGTGAGTGACATGATGCTAGGTTTACTGGTCATTTTGGACTTCTTTTTTCAATATGATGGGCACAAATTTGAAGTTCTCAACTACAAACCACCCATAAACTGATGGACAGATGGAAATGATCAATAATTTGCTTGAAGAATATCTCAGACACTATATGACTGCAAACCAAAGGAATTGGGTTGAGTTGTTGGACAATGCATAGTTTTGATATAACCTGCACAGGTCATTTGAAACAGAGAAGAGTCTATTTGAGTTAGTGTTGGGCATGTAGCCAAACACACTGCTTGGAAGTTTCCAGGATTGATACACAAGGGAAAGGTCCTAATTCTCACAAGTATGTGCGTGAAAAGAAAGAGATGCTAAATAAAGCGCAAGACAACTTGAGAAAGGCAGCAAAACAAATGAAGAAGTATGCTGACAGAGATCGACGTGCTTTAGAGTTCCAAGTTGGTGACAAGGTGCTGCTAAAGTTGACTCCCACTGATTTGAATGAAAACCAGTAGCAAAAACTTCATCATTCATTGATTGCAAAGTATGATGGACCTTTTGATACTGTAGAGAAAGTGGGTGAAGTTTCTTATCATTTGAATATGTCAGAAAGACTTAAGATTCACCCTACATTGTATGTAAGCTATTTGAAACCTTTTCATGGAGATGCTAAGGATCCTACAAGGTCAGCATCCATACATGCTCCTCCTATTGTGCGGACACAGTTTGAAGATCAGATTGAGAAGATTTTGGATCATAGGCTTATACGATACCATAAGAAGAATAAGCAGATAGAGCTCCTGATTCATTGGAAAGGCAAGAAGACACGTTATGCAACTTGGGAAAATGGAGCATCATCATGGAATTTTGAGGATCAGATTAAGGCGTACCTTTATTCTACCCCAACAAAACAGTCTACCTCATCATAGACAATGAGATCATCTAGTGGGGCATGTTTGTCAGACCCTCACCTTGATGGTTTAAGTGGTGTAGGCTTGACTAGTGATTTACCTGATGAGCCTAGCGAAGGACTCATGACTTTGGTCAAAATAAAGTTTAAGTGAAGGAAGACCATGGCATTGGCATGGCCAGGGCATGCAAGGCAAGACGTGGCTAAGGCATGACAAGGACTGGACAAACTAAGGCAATGAAAGAAACCACATGGCTAAGGCATGATAAGGGCTGGGAAAGATAAGGTAAGGCAAGGTTGTGACATGGGATGGTTGTGGCTAAACAAGTTTGTGGTTAGGTGCTGGACAAAGTCAATGGCGTAGGAAATTGGACCCCAATAGCAAGTTGTGCAGGGGAGGACCTGTGCCATGGCACAAACATGTGTGCAGGGCCTGGGCATCGCACAGGCATGCGGGCCAGGCACGAATCTGGGCACCAAGGGAAAGGCATTTGCGCCAAATTTGAAGGTTGTACGCTTATGCCTTGCACATGCGTGGGCAGTTGGTAGATTTAAGGAGTTTCTAGCCATTTAGACATGTCATCATGCTGGATAAACTTGTAATTTCAAATTTAAATTATGGCCTATTAGTTAGGGATATCAACCAACTTGGCAGGCACATGACTGGCACATGACTGGGCTTTTGTGGCCTATTTAAAGGATAGGTAGACTGTCAAGGGAAGTATGTTGGTCTGGACAAATTTTGTAGGCTAAGTGTTGTATGCTTCTTTGTTAGAAAGAGTTTAATAACAAAGTTGGGACTTAATCCTGTACGTGCTTGTGTTCTTAAGTCATTGTTTATGTTGGATTAGATCCAAAGTGTGGAACAAAAGGGATGAGTCTATGTGTGCTAGGCTGCCTAAGTGAGTGTCACAACCCGAATAGGGGGCCTAGATGTGACATGGTGAAGGAGAACCCGAAAGTCCTAGATCAGTCCATCATAGCATCATCACACACATCATCGATTCAGAAACATGGAAAAGTAAACACATAACACATAATTCTAGGGGAAATGAGGCTTTGGACACAAGCTATGGGGATGTTGCCGGGAATGGGATCAGCATGAATCACATATCACATAGAAATTATTTCTAAGGGGCGGGTAAGTAGGACTCAAGTTATGGGGGCATACCGGGTTAGGGGACTTTCCACATAAGCATATTCCCAACATTCACATTCCTATAAACATAATCATAAGCATAAGCGGAGCATCATATCCATAAACAAATACCGATAATTATAATATCTCAATAAAATATAATACAATGTGCAAGAGTTCAGTATGTCCAACATAGCCTCAACATAAGAAAGAGCGAGGCCTTGACATAGTTTTGGGCTCACCCTCAATACATAAAGCAAGAAAATAAATAAATACAAGGAAGATAGAAGGTGGCTATTGACCTTGAACAAAAAGGCTCACCACAAGCTAGTAACTCCAAAGGTGTCACTCGTCGTCCGTCGGAAGATAGAAGTCATCACTGGTACCTACATGGTTAGAACATGTAGATGAAGAGTATGGGTTAACACAAAATATGTACTAAGTATGCGGGCATGCAATCCATATGACAATATAGTATGACCAAACGAGATGACAAGGGGACAAGTGATACGAAATGAATGCACATAGCCAAAGGGTAATATATTATAACAATATGTCATGCCATGATGCGTGAAATGTAACCTAAGTTCACATTATAGCGGGGATGTTGCCTCAACCGACACCGGAGGAGACCCGAGCGACCTACTACTTGGATCCGGACTACTTTCCAGGTAGGTCCCTAATCACCCTTCAATAAGGGGAAACAAACAACTCATCCCATCCAGGGAGAAATCCCATGTTGGCACATGGTTTGATGGAAAGGAGTATGGACCCTTGGAGATAGTCCATCCCGACTCTAATCCCTCGGTACTAAGCCTCATCCCACGGGAATACATATATATCCATGCAAGCTTTTCAAAATGGAGAGTTGACATTCTTTTCGAAACCAAGCATCATTAGCAAAATAAAAACATGATAAAATCCATATCCATACTTAGGCTAAAAAGCCAACAAGAATTTCCAAAACCTTTCCATATCATTGCAATAAGAGTAGTTCATCTACATAACTTATCATATGAAGCCTTTAAAACATATCAAAATGGTGCAAGTACCCAAAATTCTCAAAGAGCCATAACAACACACTATGTGATCACAAGCCTTAACATATCATATCATAATCAATAGGGTCATGCCTTAACAAGAGTTTCATAATAAATATTCCTCAATGGATATTCCATTAATGAGAGATCAAGTGCATGGGTAATGGAAATTCAAATCTTTAAACCATAATTCAATAGGTAATTCAACATAATTCATGATAAAATCTCAATTTAAAACATAATGCAATTTACCCTGCATATTAAACCATTAAAGGGACATACACATTGATCCTTCAAGAACTTCCAAGTATTTCATAAAATTTAAAGTTAAATCATCATTTAATCACCTAATTTCTACAACCCACAACTCAACACATCGAAATATATCAAGAATTAAAGAACCCATAATTAAAGAAAGCTTAAATTCATAAATTAAAGAGGAGGGTTCTTGGGTC
>JBCEWC010020421.1:0-10936 GCA_038996855.1 Solanum aculeatissimum
TTCATGTTGTAGCTCACATGGATTTGGATGTCGGTTATGGTTCCATCCCCTCTATATTATAAGCATTATGACATTTCGTGCATCATGATTTTCATGGCATATTGATATATTATTCCTTCTTATATTTACTTCTATGTATGTGCCCTTTCCATGTAGGTTGTCATAGTTTCATGTGCATATGCATTTTCATGCCCACATACTTAGTGCTTTATTGTTCTAACCCATACTCTTTTCTACATGTTCTAACTATGTAGGAATCGAAGACGACTTCTATATTCCACCGGACGATGTGTGATCATCTTGAGGATTATTGCTTGTGATGAACCCTTTTGTTCAAGGGCAATATCACCTTCTATATAGCTAGTATTGCTTTCACTTTTTTTTACTTATGTAATGAGGGTGAGCCTCAAACTATGTCGAGGACCCACTTATCTCATGTAGAGGCTTGTTGGAAAAACTAAACTCTTGTACGCTGGGTTGTAATTTTTTAATATTATGACTATTGAAATGTTATGCTTTATGAGCCTTGATCATGGAAATGATATTGATTATGCTTATGACTTGATGTTGGGATTGTGTGTTGATTATGTGCTTATGTGGAAAGTTTCATAACCCCGGTGGGCCCCCATAGCTTGAGTCCTACATACCCACCCCTTAGAGATAACTGTTATGTGCTATGTGAATCCATGTTTATCCCATTCCGGGCAACATTCCAATAGCTTTAGTCCAAAGCCCCGATTCCCTTAGAGCTTATGTGTTATGTGTTTACTTTCGTACTTCCGAACCGATGATGTGTGTGATGATGCCATGGTGGCTTGATCGAGGACTTTTGGGTTCTTCTTCGCCATGTCACGTCTAGGCCCCTTACCCGGGTTGTGACACTCCACTTGCAAATCGGTGTCTCTCATCGCTAGTCTCATCTTTGTCGTCAATGAATGCCTTTTCTATAAAAGACCAACGTGATATATGTAGCCAAGGATTTAAGAAGGATTCATCTTTTGATGCTCGGTTGGATAGTCTTTTTCATTTGGAAGGCTTGAAGGAGTTCAATGGACCTTACAACACAATGGTTGAAGTACAATGTATATATAGAGATAGTCACAAATTAGGTGTTATTGAGCCTTTGTTGCAAAATTTCATGTGAGGAAATCTGAGATTCAAGCATCTCATGGGACGTAATTGTCATGACCCGAGATTACGGCCTAGACGTTACATGTCGAAAGAGAACCCAAAAGTCCTCGATCAAGCCATCCTAGCATTAAGTTACACATCATTGGTTTGGAAGCGCGTGAAAATAACAAGAAGCACATAATTTTAAGAGATTTCATGGATTTGGACTAAAGCTATGGGGATGTTGTCGGGGAAGGGATTTTTATGTAAAGGGCGTCTCAATGGTCTTATGGCAGGGCAGTAGCAAGAACACGATCTTTCAGAAAATAAAAAGAAGACTAAAACCTATCCATGATGCCCCACCAATCAAATAAGGCACTGTAGAGCTAGGCCCCAAAGTACGCTTTTGCTCGCTCCGCAAGTAAGTACGAACCAAGCAAAGAAGCAATGTCGACCATCCCTAAAGGTAAAAAAACCTAATGCATGGGATTGTCATACTATCCCAAAAAAGAAAGAGCAGACCCCTATCTGGAGATATACTAAAAACCATGCCTTTCAAACCAAACGCAATGCCCGTCTTCCAAATAAAAAAAGGGCTCGTTGGGAAGAAAAATTGCGTACGGCCTGTAGAGCACATGTAAGTGTGACTCAAGATATAGGGGCAAGAAGGGACTTGGGAATTTTCACATAAGCACATCCTCATAATTCAAGTCATAATAACATAAGCATAATTATAGTCAAAGCATGATGTAATCATAGCATTCCAAACAAACATATAATATGGGCATACAATAGAATCTTATATAACCAACAATGCCTCTACATAGAATAAGACGGGGGCCACGACATAATCCGGGCTCACCCTTAATTCGTAAGGTAAGTTAGACAAGACATAGCAAAACATAAGATAAAGAAAAGTGGGTTTTTCCCTTGAAGAAAAGGGCTCACCACTAGCAACAATGTGAGATCACCAAGCTAATCGTCCAAAGGTGGATAGATATCGTCTCCAGTTCCTACATAGTTAGATCATATAATTGAAGAGTATGGGTTAGTACATAGAATGCACCAAGTATACGATCATATGAACATGAACCTATAAAACCATTTAGATGACAAGGGCACATATATATAATAAGAATATAGGAAAGAATAGTATATCAATATGCCATGAAATCTATAATGCATGAAATGCCATAATGCTTAAATTATAAAGGATGAGACGTAACCGACCTCACAATCCATGTGAGCCAATACATGAACTCTTGAAGTAAGGCCCCCGTAAGCGGGATCAGGGTGACAACTTGCCAAGGGTAGTCACACCACACCTTACGATCCTGTCTTTTCGGTATGATAGCCACCTTCCTTACTACCAAGTCTTTTCAGAAGGATTTACAAGTCATCATATCAAGTATACCTATGCTGGTAAAAAGTTCAAGGGAAAGCAGTGGGACCCTTGAGAATAGCCCACTTACTACTCAAATCCCATCGGTGTTTGGTCGTCATCCACCAGAATACATATATATATACATGCTTTCAAATGAAGGATAAATACTTTCAAATAAATGCAATGCAAGGTTAGGCTAAAAAGCCAAAACGTAATTCAAGTCTTTCCATACATAGGCTAATAAGCCAAATAAGAGTTCAAGTATCAAGTGCAAGGGTAAACGCATAGGAGTAGCTCATTCAAGACAAGTACAAGATGGTGTAATCACCCAAAAAACCCAAAATCCAAGTCAAGACAAGTTGTGATCACAATCTAGTCATATCTCATGTCTTTCCAAAATCAAGTCAAGGTGGGACTAGCCCATAGCAAGGATTTCATCAAAAATCAAGTTTCAAGTATTCATATGCCATGAATAATGATGAGAATAGCATGGGAAACTAGAATTCATTATTTAAACTCATAATAAGAAGAATCCATATGAAATTCATAGTTAAATCAACAATTCAAGCTTAAATAATATCATCCATGCATAGATTTAAAGAATAAGGGGACATGCATAATTGAACTTCCGTAAAACCAATGGAATTCAACAAATTAGGGCTTAATTCACTTTAAAATAAATAATTAAATATAGCCCATACTTCAATTTAATCAAAACAATAATGAATTTAAAGACCCATATTTAAAGTAAGCATAATTTCATAAAATCAATTGAAGAAATTCATTTGGGGCTTCATGGTTGGAAGGAGCCATGAATAAATTCCCACATACCTTGATAATCAAGAAGCTTTAGAGAGAAGAGAGATTGAAGAAGATAGCTTCCTTGAATTCTAATTCCAAACTCCAACCCATACCTTGAAGAGAGCTTGAGAAGAGTGTGTTTGAAATAATCTAAGTGTTTGAGAGAATTTTGAATTGAATGAGAGTGCAAAGGCTAATTTAGGGGTTTAGGAGAGCTTAGGAGGACTAAAATGCCCTTAGGAATAATTAAAAATTTCAGTTAAACCCTTAATGAAATGAACAAGAAAACTAGAAACGTCACTCCCAAAGTCAGCTACACGAACCATGTAGTGACTCACGACCCGTGAGCTCTACCGTGAGGCTACACTTGAAGGACAATCGGCCAATAACAACACGGATGAAGGGGGGATGGAATTACACCCACACGGTCAATGATACAAACCGTGAGGGGTCACACGGATCATGAGCTTCCCTCGTGAAGCCACACTTGTAATTAACTTAGCACAAACTCCCTTCCGCAACCATACGGTCAGTCTTACAAATTGTGAGACTTCACACGTACCGTGAGGTGGTGTGTGGAGTCTCACTTGGCCCAGAGTCCTGGTTGTTGGCTGCAACATCACACAGACTAGTTCACGACCCTTGCACCTTCACACGACCCATGAACCCTACTATCAGACCCTCATCCTGATAGTTCGAGCGGCTCAGGATTGGCTAGTGATTTACATGATGAGCCTAGCCAAGGCCCGTTGACTTCAGTCAAGATCAAGTTTAGCGAAGGAAGACCTTAGCAGTGGCGTGGCTAAGGCATACAAAGTAGCACGTGACTAGGGCAAGGCAAGGGCTAGGTAAGCTAAGGCAATGCAAGGTTGAATGTGTCTAAGGCCTGACAAAGTTGGGCAAGCTAAGGCATGGCAAGGCTATGATGTGGCAATGTTGTGGCTAGACAAGTTTGAGACTAAGTCTTGAGCAAGGCCAATGGTCCAGGTAATCAGACCCCAATGGCAAGCTGTGTAGGGCAGGACTTGTGGCATGGCATAGGTACGTGTGCATGTTTTGGGCATGGCACAGGTATGCAGGGCAGAAATAAATCTGGGCGCCAAAGGCAAGGCATTGACGCCAAATTTGAAGGTTGGTCGCATGTGCCATGCACATGCATGGGCAGTTGGCGGTTATTTTTAGTTCCTAGCCATTTTGACATATCAGCATGTTTGGATAAACTTGTATATTTGAATTTTAAATATGCCTATCAGTTGGGGATGTCAACTGAGTTGGCAGGCACATGGCTGGCACATGACTAGGAATGATGTGGCCTATTTATAGGCACAGGCAGTCAGTCTGGATAGCAGAGTTGGCCTGGACGAATTTTTGTAGGCTAAGTGTTTTATGTTTCTTTGTTGGCACGAGTTGAATAACAAAGTTGGTAATTCATTCTTGTACATGTTTGTGTTCTAATTTCGTAGTCAAAGTGTGTGTTGGGACCAGATCAAGGGTAGGCAAAAAGTAAGTTGAGTCTAAGAGAGTTATGTTGTCAAGTGGGTTAGATCGCAAGGGTTGAACCTATATCAACTGGTATCAGAGCAAAGGTTATTTCAACACGAATATGGTTGGGGTAAATTCATAAAATGAATTAAGGGAAAAGGTTACACGCCTGGAAGCCATTTTGGGCAAGACAGACGCTTCAGATGGCATGGCAGATGTCCTGACACAGATATAGGGCATCAATACTGCGATGCAAACATATTATGGTGTTGTGGATGTCCAGTTGGCTGAATTGCAAGCTTTTCATAATTTTGTTGATGCACAAACTAAGGGCCTTAAGAGGGAAAATAAAGATCTCAAGGCAGAAGTAAATATTCTTCGCTTGGTTGTTGTTAATCTTCCTAGGGGAGGCGAAGAACATGCAAAGATCAAAATTCCAAAGCCAAAATCATTTGATGGTGTGCTAGGGGCTAATGAATGAGAAAATTTTCTTTGGGACTTGGAGCATTATTTTACTACTGCCCATGTTTCTGAAAATGATAAATTGACCATGGTAATCTGCTATTTTTGTAGGGATGCCATCCTATGGTGGCGGACTAAGTGTGCTGGCAATGACAGTGCCAATAGTCCCAGGGTCAATACGTGGGTGCAGTCGAGGGAAACACTGTATGAGAAATTCCTGCCAAGTAACTCATCTTGGGTTGCTAGGGATAGACTGAAGTGTTTGAAGCAGGTGGGATCGATAAGAGACTATGTGAAAGAGTTTTCGTCGATGTTGTTGGATATTCAAAATATGTCAGACGAAGATAAGTTGCACAATTTCATTTCTGGGATGCAAGGTTAGGCACAAAACGAGTTGCGCAGGCAGAAAGTGCAATATTTGCCTGGTGCCATTGCTGTTGTTGATGCCTTGATTAATTTTCAGTCAAATAATGTTATCACTGACTCATCTCATTCTTCTAAGTCAAAGAAGAATGAGAAGAGAAAGGACTGGAAAAAAGACAAGCAAATATCAAACGTAAATGACAAAGGCAAGGGAAAGATGGATATAGCCTCGTCTAGTCAAAGTAAACAGGTTGGGGAGAAAGTTTGTTGGACTTGTTAGAAACCAGGACATAAGCAAGGAACTGTCCAAAACAAGCCAAAATAAATGAAAACCTGGATGAAGAGGAGAATTAGAACAGCAGGAAGGGACAAGAAATTGTTGCCTATGTCAATCCACTACATTTAATCAACATATTAACATATGTTGGTGGGATGGAAAAAGATGAGGGAAATGCCACTACAGATGTTGTCATTGTAAGTGTTGTTGATTCTATAGAACTGTCTGATGCTTATAGTACTTTAATATATGTTGATATGAAAATTGGGGACAAATATGTTGTTGTTATGGTAGACTCTGTTGCTACTCATACATTTGTGGCCTCAAAAATGATAAAGGACTATGGGCTGAAAGTAATGAATTGTCCAACTAAGATGAAGGTTGTCAATTCTGTTGCACAACCAGGCTATGGCATGGTTGTAGATATGCCTCTAAAAATTGGGCACTGGTGTGGTGTGCATACATTGACAGTGGTGTCATTGGACGACTTCAATATTCTACTAGGAATTAATTTTATGAGGAAATTCAAGGTTGCCCCGATTCCTCATTTGGATGGTCTTATGTTCATGGGTGAGAAATATCCCGGGTTTGTGAAGGGGATAAACCCATTTACTACTAACGATAAGAAGAACAAAGAAATAATAGCCTTGTTGTCGGCTATTGGGTTTGAGAAGGGCTTGAAAAGAGGTGAACCTGCATATCTTGCTGCTTTGATAGAAGTGAAGCCTAATGTGCATTTCGAAGTTCATGATGATGTTTCCAAATTACTGAATGAATACAAGGACGTGATGCCACAAGATCTGCCTAAAGAGTTGCCTCTAAGGAGGGAAATTGATCATAGGATTAAGTTGATCCTTGGATATGTGCCACCGGCATGACCTCTTTATTGCATGTCTCCATTGGAGTTAGCTAAATTAAGAAAGCAATTGTCTGAGTTGCTTGATGAAGGCATGATCCAGCCTTCCAAGGCTCCATTTGGTGCTCCTGTTCTATTCCAGAAAAAGCAAGACGGAAGTCTTCGGTTGTGTGTTGACTAGAAGGCTTTGAACAAGGTTACTGTGAAGAACAAGTATCCTGTGCCACTGGTTCAAGACTTGCTGGATAGGTTGTCTAAGGCTAGTTTCTTTTCTAAGTTAGACTTAAGGTCTGGCTATTGGCAAGTGTGCATAGCTTAGGGGGATTCCCTAAAGACCACTTGTGTAACTAGATGGTAGTTATGAGTTCCTTGTAATGCTGTTTGGGTTGACTAATGCCCCGGCTACTTTCTGCAATCTAATGAACAATGTTCTTTATGAGTATCTTGATGACTTTTTTGTAGTCTATGTAGATGACATAGTCATGTATAGTAGTACTCTAAAAGATCATTTGTTGCATTTGAGGAAAGTATTGCAAAGACTTAAAGAATATCAACTCTATGTCAAGATGGAAAAATGTGAGTTTGCTAGTCGCGACATAAAATTTTTGGGACATTTGGTTAGTGAAAAACAAGTGTGCATGGGCCCTAAGAAAATGCAGGCAATAGTGGAATGACAGGCACCCACCAGGGTTAAAAAACTAAGATCGTTCTTAGGACTGGCAAATTATTACAGAAAATTCATTGTTGGTTATTCAAAAATGGTTGCCCCATTGACGAACTTGCTGAAGAAGTATAGGAAATGGGCTTGGTCAAATATAAGAGAGAAGGCTTTTAACTCGCTAAAGAAGGCCATTGCTTCTAAACCAATACAGTGGTTGCCAGATTTTGATCAACCATTTGAAGTGCACACTGATGTCTCAGATTATGCTGTTAGAGGTGTGCAGGTTCAAAATAATCATCCTGTTGCATTTGAGAGCAGGAAGTTGAATCCAACAGAGCAAAGATATTTTGCATATGAGAAGGAAATGGTGGCAGTACTCTATTTCCTTCAAACATGGAGGGTGTATCTCTTGGGAACAAAGTTTGTAGTGAAGACGGACAATGTGGCTAATACTTACTTCAAGACTCAATAGAAATTGAGCTCGAAGCAGGCACGGTGGCAAGAGATATTAGCAGAATATGACTTTGTGTGGATACATAAACCAGGAAAGCAAAACCAAGTTACTGATGCGTTAAGTCGTTAAGAGGTATTTGTTATTGTTTATGCAATAACTAGACTTGAATTTGACTTTCATGATAAGATTAAGTTTAGTGTTGCATATGATTCATTGTATGCTAAGTTAATTGATCAAGTGAAAGAGGGAACAGTTAGACGGTATTGGATCAAGGGAGATTTTCTTTGTTTCAAAGGGGGGAGAGCCATTGTACGTTAAGGTGATAGGCTGCGAAGAAAACTCCTCAAAGAAACACATGATAATGTTTATGCTGGACATCCAGGTGTTGAAAGGATGATGGCTTTACTGTCCCGAAATTATTTTTTGGCCTAATATGGAGGATGACATTGAGGCATATGTAAAACAATGTCTTGTATGTCAGCTAGACAAGACGAAATAGAAGAAGAAAGTTGGTTTGTTGCAGCCTTTACTCATTGCGGAGCGTCCATAGGCTTTTGTTTTGATGGACTTCATTAGCGGGTTTCCAAAGGTGGATGGAAAAGCGTCAATTATGGTTGTGCTTAATAGGTTATCTAAATACGGTATCTTCATAGCTGCCCCTACTCTATGTTCTTCTGAAATAGATGCTGAGTTATTTTATAAGCATGTTGTGAAAAACATTGATATTCCATTAGATATTGTGAGTCATCGGGATGCTAGATTTACTGGTCGGTTTTGGACTTCTTTGTTCAACATGATGGGTGCTGATTTAAAGTTCTCAACGGCTAACCACCCATAAACTAATGGACAGACGGAAAGAATCAATAATCTTCTTGAGGAATATCTCAGACATTATATGACTATAAATCAGAGAAATTGGGTAGACTTGCTGGACAGTGCACAGTTTTGTTACAACTTGCACAGGTCGTCTGCAATTGAGAAGAATCCATTTGAACTAGTGCTGGTATGCAACCCCGGACACCATTGGAAGTTGCCAAAACTAATGTACAAGGGAAATGTCATGTTGCTCACAAGTATGCATGTGACAAGCAAGAGATGCTAGATGAGGCGCAAGACAGCTTGAGGAAGGTAGCAAAATGAATGAAGAAGTATGTTGATCAGGGTCGGCGTGCTTTGGAATTCCATGTTGGGGACAAAGTGTTACTGAAATTGACTCCACAGATTTGGAAGAAAATCAGTAGCCCAATAGTACATCGTTCACTGATTGTAAAATATGATGGGCCTTTTGAAGTAGTTGAAAGAGTGGGTGAAGTTGCCTATAAGTTAATATGCCGGAAAGACTTAAAATTCACCCCATATTCCATGTGAGATTTTTAAAGCCTTTCTATGGAGATGCTGAAGATCTAACAAGGTCGGCACCAAGACATGCTACACCTGTGGTGCGGGCAAATTTTGAAGATTAGATTGAGAAGATTTTGGATCATAGGCTGGCTGGATATCACAAGAAGAGCAGGCGGACTGAGTTCCTGATTCACTAGAAGGGAAAGCAGGAATGTGATGTAACTTGGGAGAAGGAAGCATATTTATGGCAGTTTGAGGATCAGATCAAAGAATACCTTAATGCTGCTACACCAAAACAACCTGGTCAGATCAGGCATTCTTCCTTATCGAGGATGATGAGATCATCGGGTGGGGGAAGTTTGTTAGACCCTCAACCTGATAGTTCGAGCGGCTCAGATCAACCTACTAGTGATTTACCTGATGAGCCTAGCCAAGGCCCCTTGACTTCAGTCAAGATCAAGTTTATCTAAGGAAGACCTTGGAAGTGGCTCGGCTAAGGCATGCAAAGCATGATGTGGCTAGGGCAAGGCAAGGTCTGTGTAAGCTAAGGCAATGCAATGCTGAACATGCTTAAGGCATGATAAAGTTGGGCAATCTAAGGTAAGAAAAGGCTATGACATGGCAAGGTCGTGCCTTGAAATGTTTGAGACTAAGTGTTGAGCAAGGTCAAAGGTACAGGGAATCAGACCCCAATGGCAAGCTGTGCAGGGCAGGATCTGTGCCATGGCACATGCATGTGTGTAGGGTCTGGGCATTGCACAGGTATGTAGGGTAGAAACAAATTTGGACGCCAAGGGCAAGGCATTGGCACCAAATTTGAAGGTTGGTCGCATGTGTCATGCACATGTGTGGTCAATTGGCGGTTATTTTTAGTTCCTGGTCATTTTGACATGTCAGCATGTTTGGATAAACTTGTATATTAAAATTTTAAATATGCCTATCAGTTAGGGATGTCAACTGAGTTGGCAGGCACATGGCTGGCACATGACTGGGCATGTTGTGGCCTATTTATAGGCACAGGCAGTCAGTCTGGACAGTAGAGTTGGCCTGGACGAATTTTTGTAGGCTAAGTGTTTTGTGCTTCTTTGTTGGCAAAAGTTGAATAACAAAGTTGAGAATTCGTTCTTGTACATGTTTGTGTTCTAATTTCATATTCAGAGTTTGTGTTGGGACCGGATCAAGGGTAGACAAAAAGTAGGCTGAGTCTAAGAGAGTTAGGTTGTCAAGTGGGTTAGATCACAAAGGTTGACCCCATATCACCTACCATCATGTTAACGCAACTTCCAGAATGTTAACCTTATACATAGAACCAATCCTTGGGTAAATACCATCCCGAAACACCTTACCACGCTCTATGTGAGTTCACACGGACCTCTTCACAGACCATGAAGTGGCATACGGTCTGTGATGGCCTCCATGGTGCAATGCCTTAACCAAATTCCATAAACGGATCCCTGTGCAGACAGTCTCACCAAAAGGGTCATAACTTCGTCATTCAAACTCTGAATCAAGTGAAACTGAGTGAGTTGGAAATATAACTCAAAGATCTTCAATTTGATAGATTATGGACCTTTCAATTCTTCCTGTACTAGGAGATTTGGCAATTTAAACTCAGAACTTCCATAAGACGTCAAGAAAACATAACCAATGCTATTTCTTTGAATACGGCCACTCAAGAGAGATTCACGAATATCCTTAACCAACCAAAATAAGTTCAAATAAGGTCCTCATCATCTTCACAAGGT
>JBCEWC010020423.1:0-10936 GCA_038996855.1 Solanum aculeatissimum
TCCAAGTAATCAATTGAAGAAAGGTGCAAGAATCCAACGTTTTCCCCAAATTTCCTTCAAAGCTTCAACAATGGTGTAATTAGTGCTTGAGAGAATTTGATGAAGTTTAAAAGTGTTAAAAATATATGAATAAGTGTTAGGGTTATATACAATAGGTTCAAGGGACTTTAGGAAGCCTAAAAAGGGTCTAGGGATCAACCAAATTACAACTTAACCCTTAAAGAGGTGGAACATTCATTGAACTCAGGGCCAGATGGAGGCTCAAACGGCCCATTCATGCTCTCACGGTCCGTCTAACTTCTCCTTCGGACTTTCCTTATTCAAATTTTCAGCCCACAGCCTTGGCAAGGCTCTGCCCCACTTGACAGACCACCAAACGGTCCGTTTGAGGTCTCACAGACCGTGGGGTGGTCCGTGGACCCTAACTTAGTTTTTGGGGTGGGCCCTTGCGACCCCCAGCTCTCTAGACCATCTCACAGAACCCCAAACGGACCGTGCAAAGTTTCACGGTCCGTCTCACATGCCTTGGACCATTTTCAGGGCCTTTCCAGTGTCTTCCAAATTTTAGGCAGTCTCACTCTTTGGGCCATAACTTTCTTATACGAACTTGGAATTGAGTGAAACCAGTTGAGTTGCAAAGATAATTCAAAGAGATTCAATTTGATATGTAGTATCCCACATGATTCAACCTACATCAAAAGTTATAGTTCTGTGAAGTTCACTGTCCAAACGACCTCTCTAGGCCCCAAAATGACCCATTTTGCGTTCGGCTACTTAAACTCAACCCCTGGCCATCAAATGTCAACCACGACCATTATAACACCATACAAGACCAACCATAAGAGGTTTTGAAAATTTTTGGGTCGTTACATATAGTAGTACTCTAGAAGACCATCTGTTGCATTTGAGGAAAGTATTGCAAAGACTTAGAGAATATCAACTCTATGTCAAGATAGAAAAATGTGAATTTTCTAGTCGCAAAATAATGTTTTTGGGCCATTTGGTTAGTGAAAACCAAGTGCGCATGGACCCTAAAAAAGTGCAGGCAATAGTGAAATGACAGGCACCCACCGGGGTTAAGGAACTAAGACCATTCATAGGATTGACAAATTATTACAAAATATTTATTGCTGGCTATTCAAAGAAGGCTGCCCCATTGATGGACTTGCTGAAGAAGGATACGAAATGGGCTTGGTTAGATGCAAAAGAGAAGGCTTTCAACTCGTTGAAGAAGGCCATTGCTTCTGAACCAATATTGCGATTGCCAGACTTTGATCAACCATTTGAAGTGCAGACTGATGCCTCGGATTATGCTGTTGAAGGTGTGCTCGTTCAAAATGATCATCCTATTGCATTTGAGAGCAGGAAGTTGAATCCAACTGAGCAAAGATATTCTACACATGAGAAAGAAATGGTAGCAGTATTCAATTGCCTTCAAACATGGAGGGTGTATCTCTTGGGAACAAAGTTCGTAGTGAAGATGAACAATGTGCCTAACACGTACTTCAAGACTCAACAAAAACTAAGTTTGAAGCAGGAACGGTAGCAAGAGATATTGGGAGAATATGACTTTGTGTGAATACATAAACCGGGGAAGCAAAACCAAGTTGTTGACACGTTGAGTAGTCAAAAGGTATTTGTTGCTGTTTATGCCATAACTAGACTTGAATATGATTTTCTTGATAAGATTAAGTTTAGTGCTACATATGATTCTATATATGCTAAATTAATGGATCAAGTGAAAGAGAGGACAGTTAGACGATATTGGATCGAGGATGATCTGCTTTATTTCAAAGGGGGAGAGTCATTGTACCTCAAGGTGATGAGCTACGAAGAAAACTCCTGAAAGCAACACATGATACTGTTTATGCTGGACATCCGGGTGTTGAAAGGATGATGGCGTTATTGTCTCAAAATTATTTTTGGCCTAAAATGGAGGATTACATTGAGGCATATGTAAAATCATGTCTTGTATGTCAGCTGGACAAGACGGAACAAAAGAAGGAAGCTGGTTTGTTGCAGCCTTTACCCATTGCGGAGCGTCCATGGGCTTCTATTTCGATGGACTTCATTAGAGAGTTTCCAAAGGTGGATGTAAAAGCGTCAATCATGGTCGTGGTTGACAGATTCTCTAAATACGGTATCTTCATCGCTGCTCCTACTCTATATTCTTCTGAAATAGCTACTGAGTTATTTTATAAGCATGTTGTGAAAAACTTTGGTATTCCATTGGATATTGTGAGTGATCGGGATGCTAGATTTATTGATTGATTTTGGATGTCTTTGTTCAACCTAATGGGCACTGCACTGATTTGAAGTTCTCAACGGCTAACTACCCACAAACTGATGGACTGACGAGAATAATCAATAATTTTCTTGAGAAATATCTCAAACATTATGTGACTGCAAATCAAAGAAATTAGATAGACTTGCTAGACAGTGCACAGTTTTGTTACATCTTGCACAGGTCATTGGCAACTGAGAAGAGTTAGTTTGAACTAGTGTTGGGTATGCAACCCCGAACACCATTGGAAGTTGCTAGAACTGATGCATAAGGGAAATGTCCTGCTGCTCACAAGTATGCGCGTGACAAGCAAGAGATGCTAGATGATGCACAAGGCTGCTTGAGGAAGGCAGCAAAACGAATGAAGAAGTATGCTGATCAGGGTCGGTGTGCTTTGGAATTCCAAGTTGGGGACAAAGTGTTGCTAAAATTGACTCCATAGATTTGGAAGAAAATTAGTAGCACAACAGTGCATCGTTCACTGATTGGAAAGTATGATAGGCCTTTTGAAGTGGTTGAAAGAGTGGGTGAACTTGCCTATAAGTTAAGTCTGCCAGAGAGACTTAAAATGCACCCCACATCACATGTGAGCTTTCTGAAGCCTTTCTATGGAGATACTGAAGATCCAATAAGGTCAGCGCCAAGATGTGCTCCTCCTGTAGTGCGGGCACATTTAAAGGATCAGAGACAATTCTAGATCATAAGCTGGCTGGGTATCACAAGAAGAGTAGGCAGACTGAGTTCCTGATTCATTGGAAGGGCAAGCAGGAATGTGATGCAATCTGGGAGAAGGCAACATCTTTGTGGCAGTTCGAGGATCAGATCAAAGAATACCTTGATACTACTACACCAAAACAACCTGGTCGGATCAGGCATTCTACCTCATTGAGGATGATGAGATAATAGGGTGGGGGAAGTTTGTACAGACCCTCAACATGATGGTTCAAGTGGCTCGAATTTGGCTAGTGATTTACCTGATGAGCATAGCCAAGGCATCTTGACTTCAGTCAAGATCAAGTTTAGCTAAGGAAGACCTTGGCAGTGGCGTGGCTAAGGCATGCAAGGCAAGATGTGGCTAAGGCAAGGCAAGGGCTAGGCAAGCTAAGGCAATGCAAGGCTGAAAGTGGCTAACGCATGACACAGGTGGACAAGCTAAGGCAAGGCAAGGCTATGACGTGGCAAGGTCGTGGCTAGACAAATATGAGACTAAGTGCTGAGCAGGGTCAAAGGTGCAGGGAATCAGACCCCAATGGCAAGTTGTACAGGGCAGGACCTGTGCCATGACTCAAACACGTGTGTAGAGTGTTGGCATGGCACAAAAATGTAGGGCAGAAACAAATCTGGGCGCTAAGGGCAAGGCATTGGTACCAAATTTGAAGGCTGGCCGCATGTGCATGGGCAGTTGGCAGTTATTTTAGTTCCTAGCCATTTTTGGCATGCTAGCATGTTTGGATAAACTTGTATATTAAAATTTTAAATATGCCTATCAGTTAGGGATGTCAACTGAGTTGGCAGGCATATGACTGGCACATGACTAGGCATGTTGTGGCCTATTTATAGGCACAGACAGTCGGTTTGGACAACATTGTTGGCTTTAATGAATTTTTGTAGGCTAAGTGTTCTGGGCTTTTTTGTTGGCACGAGTTAAATAACAAAGTTGGGAATTTTCCACATTTACCACAAAGAGGAATCTGGGGACTACCCCCAACTTGTGCCTTAAAAGGAGGCACCCATAGGTTAGCAACGCTCACATTTGAACGTTGGCCTTGTTGAAATCGGCCAAAACCACCACCACCCCTCGAATTGGAGAACCCACCATCCAACCAGACCCTCTTAGCTTCATTCACTCTTTTATCCTTAAGCTTTTCACATTCAATTTTCTCGGCATAATTCATAAGCCTAAAGATGTCCATGTCATGGATGAGCATAGCAGTTTGGCATTCCTTCACCACCAAATTCGAAACACCTGAAATAAACGTATGCATTCTTGCACGGGGATTCGCTACAAGCATAGGAGCATATTTGGAAATCTTAGTGAACTTGAGAGAGTAGTCCCTCACGGTCATACCACCTTGTCGAAGATTGATGAACTTGGTCATTTTGGCTTCCCTAAGATCAAGAGGAATGAAATGATCAAGGAAGGCCATTTTGAGTTCTTCCCATCTAACCTTGACATCAACCATTCGCTCAACCAACCATTTGGTTATACCACACTTGGGCCACACCTTTCATCTAAATGACAAGGGCACATACATAGAAAGAGAATATAAGAAAGGATAGTATATCAATATGCCATGGTAGTCATGATACATGAAATACCATAATGCTTATAGTATAGAGGGGATGAAACCATAACCGACATCTAAACTCATGTGAGCTACAACATGAACTTGCCCAATGAAGCCTCCCATCGGATCGGAGAAGATTACTTGCAAAAGATAATCTACACCATACCTTACGGGCCTCCCATTTCGGTGTGATGGCCACCTTCCTTACGACCTGGTAATTTCAGAAGGATTTACATAACATAGCATATCTTATCATATCATATCATGTCATATCAAAGCATACCTTACGGGCCTCCCATTTCGGTAGCAACCTACGTTGGCTCATAGTTTCGGAAAAAGAGTGGGATCCTTAGGGATAACCCACTTACTACTCCAATCCTTCTCGGTACTAAGTCATAATCCCACAAGAATACGTATACATATACATGCATTAAAATGGAAACTTGACACTTGAACATCAAACCATGCATACTTGGGCTTAAAAGTGAAATCACATTTATTACTCTTATGCATACTTAACAAGAGTCAAATACATTTCATAATCATGCTTCATGGGCTAAAAAGACAAACACACTTTCATGTCGAACTTCATGCATAAGAGTAGCTCCATACTTGTCATATCATATCATATCATATTGGTGTAGTAAATACCCATGTTGCTCAAAAATCCATATCATAGACATTATGTGATCATATTCTTGTCATAACCCATACTTGTTCAAAATCATAGTCATAAACATGTTTGGGACTTAGCCCACATCAAAACCTTCATGAAAAATCCATGATCATGCGTGCAAATTCCATGAGTAACAATGAGAATAACATGGGTACTAGAATTCATACTTTAAATTCAAACCAAGAGTAGTCCATAAGAAATTCAAGTTAAATCAACATTTAAACCATCATTAAAGCACTACCCATGCATAGTTCAAGAGTAAAGGGGACATGCATAACTTGACCCTCATAAAATTCATTGAAACTTCATAGAATTCAAACTTAAATCAACTTTAAATCACCTAATTTCTACGGCCCACAACTCAATTCAATTAAATACTTCAAAATTTAAAGAACCCATAATTAAAGAAAACTTAAATTCATAATTTAAAGAAGAGGTTTCTTGGGTCTTTATGGATGAAAGGGAATCCATGAATCAAACCTGCATACCTTGAGATTAGTCAAGCGAATTGGATGATTTTGCAACAAAGATGATTTTCCCCAAATTTCTTCAAGCTTTCATCAATGGAGGTCAAGAGAATTGAGAGAATTTTTGTGAGGATTGAAGAGTGTTTTTTTTCAACAATAACCTTGCAATAGACAGAAAATTACTCAAAAGTCATCACAGAACAATTCAAAATGTATGCTAGAACACACTTACAACTATAGTCCAGAAATAAGACCAAACGTTTATGATTGGAAAATAATAAATGATAAGGTATCATAGTATCAAGGTAATCAAGAACATTTTGAAAATTAATCGCTCAACGCAACCTCCTAGCTTCCCTCTCGGATTCCAGCAGGGTAAGAATATCTCCCTCTCTGACTGGTCCCTTGACTTTCTCATGATAAACTGGTTCTGGTCATCCATGAACTTGACTCTAACCTGAGTCACCTGTCCTGTTGATCCTGTGCGGCCCATAATTTTCACCACAATAGCGTGCTTGATTTGGGATTCCATTACTTTGATTCCGCCAGAGAAGAAATAGAATCTGAATTCCCGGGAGAAGAAAAGATGTAGCGGCGGAGTGCTCACAAAATTTTCTAGGATTGAAGAGTGTTAGAATGGATGAAAGGAGATTAGGGTTTAGTTTAGGGGAGTTAGTAGACCTTAGGAAGCCTAAAAAAGGCATATAATCTAATTAAATTATGAACTAACCATTAATGAAATGGACTAGACCACTAAAACAGTTCCTCACAGAACCCCACCCAGGGGTTGTCCAGATGCTCACTTGTAACAACCCTAAAATTTTTGAAAACTCTTTATGGTTGGTATTGTATGATGTTATACTGGTCATGGTTGAGTTTTGGTAGCCACGGGTTGAGTTTAAGTGGCCGAACGCAAAACGGATCATTTGGTAGCCTAGAGGGGCTGTTTGGATAGTAGATTTTGCACTAGCATAACTTTTGATGCAAGTTGAACCATTTGTAGTGCTACATATAAAATTCAATATCTTTGAGTTATTTTCACAACGCAACTGGTTTAACTCGATTCAGAGTTCGGATGAGAAAGTTATGGCCTAAACAGTGGGACTACCTGAAATTCGTAAGATATTGGAGATAGGCCGTGAATAGGGACACGGACCGTGAGACTTGGAAAGGTCCATGTGGGGATCCGTTTCAAGGTCCAGTGAGTTGGGGAGGGCCAGGAACCACCCCAAAAAATAGATCATGGCCCACGGACCACCTCATGGTCCGTGAGCCTTTGAACGATTCGTCAAGTGGCCCGTCAAGTTGGGAAAAAGCTTGGCTTGAGTTGGGAGTTGATTCTTGGGACAAGTTTAGCTCCACGGACCAGTACACAGTCCGTGTGAAGCCACACGGTCCATGAATCCTCCCGTTAAGTGGTCCAGAAAGTCCTCCGAGAGTTCACATTGAAAAATTGGCTAAGTTATGTCTGATGGTGCATTTGAACGGACCGTGTGTGACTTTGATGGGCACTGCAGCACCTCTGTTTGAATCTGCTTAGAAATTGAAAGTCCGTTTCATTAATGGTAATTTCGTAATTTAATAATTCCCTAAGCCTCTTTAAGGTATCCTAAGGTCCCCAAAACCCCTAAATCAAGACCTAAACCTTCATTCATCTATTCTAAGCCTTCTCCATAAGAGAATTGAAGCAAGCTTTCAATTAGTCTCTGCTTATCTCTCTAAAAATATCCTCTCTTCCATTTCTAACGGCTAGTTAACGGCTAACGCTTCGCCTATGGCGTGTGAGGCGCCGGTGGATGGCAGCATACCACCAGACTTATGCCATGGACCCAATGCCCTCAATACCCAGCTTCAACAAAAGCAACATTCTCCTTCTCTTAGCTCTGGTACTCAAAGTTTGAGTGCAGCGGACACTGAAACAACAATGGAACCAGAGCTAACATTGAATGACGCTAGAAACAAACGGGGGAACAAGGAGGAAAACCCAGAATCCATAGTCAAAGAGACAATGAAGACCTAAAAGCTAAGCAATAATCAGCATCCTCAAAGGGAGGGGCTGAACGACCAAGGAACGACAACGAAAGACTACAGAAGCAACACCGCAATAGAAAGGAGTAATCAATCGAAATCTTCACTTCAATCACGAGGTAAGTTTGATGAAACTTATGCTCAAAATCGTGTGATTATTAGACAGGATGGCACCCATATACACCCAAAAGAGGGGGAAAATTGTAGCACTGAAATAGGAGCCCAACCTAACAATGAGGTCCTAAATAAAGCCCCTGGAAAGGAAGAAGGATCCCATAGCCCTCAACCAAAGGATCTCAGAACTCATACTCGGTATACCTATAATTTTCCCAAGGTTTCTAGCAATTTTGAAAAGATTCCTCTCAAAGGGCCTATACCTTCTCAGGGAGCTAATCATCAGGTTGTTCGGGCTCACACTACAGGGCTGAGCTCACAGGAGGAGCAAAGGAAAGGGGAAAACTCTGAACCAACCCCCTACATTATGGCCCAGTCATTTGCCACCAAATTGAGGCTTAACATGGCTAAACAGGATAAGCACATAGAGATAGGACAACCTAAGTATACTTCCAAGCAAGGTTTGCCTGCAGTGATCTTTGACAAGGAAGATTACACGCTTAAATTAGCTGAGAGCTGCAGATTTACCTTGAAAGGCAAATTTAGCAACACTATGCCCAAAGTGGAGTTAATTAGGAAGTGTTTCATACTGCAAACTCAGCTTCTAGGGGGAGTCAAAATAGCCCACTTCAATGCAAGGCATGAGTACATAGACCTTGACAATGAAACAGACTATGTCACAGTTTGGACTAAGACTAAGATGCACATTGAAGGGCAATTGACGAGAATTCAAACTTGGACTCCAACCTTCAAATTAGAGAAAGACACATCCATTGTTCCCATTTGGATTACCCTACCAGAGCTGCCATGGCACTGCTACAACAAAGACTTTGTCACAAGCTTACTTGCCCCTATAGGTAAAGTCCTATACCTGGACACAACATCCATCCAGAAGACAAGGGGCAGTATGGCTAAAGTGAAGGTTCAGATAGATATAACTAAGGAAAGACCTTCCTATGTTTCGATGGGATTTGATGAGAGGGATTTAACTATTGGAAGATGGAAGACAGTACAATATGAGAGCATCCCTGATTATTGTTTGTACTGTAAACATCAAGGGCATATGGAACATGTCTGTACTATCAAGAGAAGGGATGAGGAGTATAACAGGAGAAAAGAAGCTAATCTGGCTAAAAAAGGGAAGGATCAAGAAGGGGAAAAGGAATCCCACTCCACACAGGATAACACCAGGAAGGACAATGACAATTCCATGCAGGAAACTAGGACAATAGGTCAAGAGCATACCAATACTACTCACAGGGATCAATGGCAAACTCAAGGTAAAAAGGCAAATAGAAAGTTCTGGAGACAGGCTCAACAGGAGAAAAACCATGATCTACCTCTATATTAGGAAGACAAGGAAAAGCTTCCCATTGATAACATCACCTCAGGTAAGTATTCTGAAGCCTATAATCTCTCTGATAATGCTGATCTTGTTTGCCAGGACCAACCCACTAACCAATATGCAGGAGGAAAAGGACACAATGAAAAGGAAATTACATCTCAGAAAATAGGAGTAAAAGACCAGAGCAACCCTCAAAGGAAGGGAGGGGTAAGTGAAAACCTCACTCCCTAAGAACCTAGAGACTAGAAGGAAAATCAAAATCAGCTCCCTATCAAGAAAAGACAAGGTATTGACTTATCTACCTATGAGATGAATGAGATAGTCATACTAGTTCATTCTCTCATCCCCCCTTGTAATACTAATTCTATTGATAATTTCTCCCCTCTCCCACACTATCCTGGTGGTCTTGGAGGTAAGGAGATGATACAGGAGAAACATAATTTGCAGGATGGGGACCCAGGGGGAGGGAATCTGACTCATGTTTGGCATGAGGATCGAACTGACCCTAGTAATGACTCTACAACCCCTACAACCCCTTCAGTCACTCAGTAGGATATGAGCCCTATGCTTAAGCCAGTTGAGGGAGCAATGGCCAAGGAGATGGGTGCAATAGCTACTACCAGTGGCACTAGCACTGGACTTAAGATAAACAATCCTAGTAAAAAGAAAAGAGATGCTATGAAAAAGAGAATGGAAAAACAACAAAGTCAGAAAGGATCACAACTGACAATAAGGAATGACAAAGAGGTAGAAGTTGGGAGGGATAAAAGATGTTTCCCTCAGAATAGAGAAACTCAAACCCATACTAGTTTCAATCAAGGACTTACCAACCCCCCTGTACCCTGAACTCAGCTACTAATCTTACACCTGAGAATGAGGATGAATACCAGATGGTTCATTCTGAGGATGAAATAGACTAGGATAATCTTCCCCTGAATGAGGGTGATGAGGAAGAGGCATGTGAGTACTTAATCCAAGCTTTCAGCCCCTCAAAGGACTTAGGGGACAATGATGAAGTTCTAAGAGTTACAAACCAGCAAGGGCTGTCACTTAGAAACCATCAAGAAAACCTATAAGGGTACTCAGTCTGCCACAGGAGGTAGACCCAACATAAGGCTTTTCACTGCTAAAACCACCGAATGATTAGCACAATCACTTGGAATGCTAGGGGTATAAATACCCAAGGTGTAGTGGAAAGACTCAAATCTCTCAAGAAAATACACAACATTAGTTTGATTACTATTCTTGAACCTTTTTCTAAGACTGAAAGGATAGATAACTTTAAACTTCAGCTAACCATGGACAAAGGTAGTAGTAACCCAAATGGGAAAATTTGGGTCTTTTGGACTGAGGATGTTGATTGCCAGATTCTAGATTCTGATGAGCAACAGGTAACTTGTATGATCAAACATCTCCATCTGAACATTTCCCACAAAGTGACCTTTGTATATGCTAAATGTAAGGATCACTTGAGGAGGCTACTTTGGGACAAAATGCTTCAACTAGCCACTAACAGTAACAACTCTCCCTGGTGCATCATAGGGGATTTCAATGTCATCACTAGTATTGAGGAAAAGAAGGGGGCCATACCTTATAATATTAGGAAGAGCTTAGAGTTTATAGGGACTATAGAGGATTGTGGACTACAGGACATGGACTTCTCTGGACAAAACTTCACCTGGTCTAACAAGAGAGGACCAGGGGCTACCATATGGAAGAGATTGGACAGAGGAA
>JBCEWC010020424.1:0-10935 GCA_038996855.1 Solanum aculeatissimum
TAATATGATGCTATTTCCACTTGATTTATGATTATGTTCTCATGTTATGGTAATGGCTTATGTTCCTATGTTATTATTTTGACTTGAATGTTGAGCATGATGTGTGACTATGTGCTATGTGCAAGCATGCTTATCCCTCTCCCTTATTGTCCCCATAGCTTGAGTCCCAAGTCCCAAGTCCCAATGATGAGTGTAATGATGCTATATGGCTTTATTGAGGGTCTTCAGGTCCTCTTTTGCCATGTCACATCTAGGCCCCCTATCCGGGTCGTGACACAAACCAATCAACCGGAGACCTACATCTCCTACGATACAAGGCCTCAAAAGGAGCCATACCGATGCTAGCATGAAAACTATGGTTGTAAGCAAACTCGATGAGAGGTAGATGATCCTCCCAATTCCCTTTAAATTCCAACAAATAAGGCCTTAACATATCCTCCAAGGTTTGAATTGTTCTCTCAGCTTGGCTATCGGTTTGAGGATGAAATGTGATGCTCAACTTGACCTTAGCACCAAGTCCCTTTCGAAAGGACTTCCAAAAATCAAAAGTAAATTGAGTACCACGATCCGATATGATAGACCTTGGCACACCATGCAACCTTACCAATTCCTGAATATATACCTTAGCATACACCTCGGCCTTATATAGATGGTCCTAACCAGTAAGAATTGAGCCGACTTAGTCATTCTATCAACCACCACCCATATAGAATAAATTGCCTCCGAGTACGAGGCAACCCAACCACAAAGTCCATGTTCACATCTTCCCACTTCCAAGTAGGAATTTTAATGTCTTGGGTCAAACCATTGGGCCTTTGATGTTCCACTTTCACGTGTTGGCAATTAGGACATTCCGACACAAATTTAGCCACGTCCTTCTTCATACCATGCCACCAATACAATTCCCTCAAGTCTTGGTGCATCTTGGTAGATCCTGGATGAATAGAATATTGGGAATTATGAGCCTCCTTCATGATAATTTCACTTAGGCCATCAACATTCGTAACACACAAACAGTCTTGGTACCGTAGTACACCATCTCCCCCTTGGGAGAAAACCTCAATCTTTCCATCGGCAACCAACTTCTTCAACTTTACCAAATAGGGATCTAAGTCTTGTTTCTTCTTAACATCCACCACTAAAGGAAGACTCGAATCCACCTTAAACAAGAATTCCACCATTGTCGAATTCAGCCAATCTTACACCCAACCTAGCCAACTGGTGCACATCTTTCACTATCTCTTTCTTCATCTCTTCTACATGAGTCATATTTCCCACAGAAAGCCTACTAAGGGCATCCACCACTACATTAGCCTTTCCAGGGTTATAAAGAACACTCATATCATAGTCCTTGAGAAGTTCCAATCACCTCTTTTGCCTCAAATTAAGGTCCCTTTGGATGAACATATATTGAAAGCTCTTATTATCGGTGAAGACATTCACATGAACCCCATATAAATAATGTCACCAAATTTTCAATGCAAATACCACCGCCGCCAACTCAAGATCATGGGTTGTAAAAAAAATTTCATGCACCTTCAATTGTCGGGATGCATAAGCTATCACCTTACCATGTAGCATAAGCACACAATCCAACCCAATGTGCGACGCATCACAATATACCACAAACCCATTAGGCAAAGTCAAAATTGGAGCTGATGTAAGTCAATCCTTCAAAGTTTAAAAAGTCTTTTCACATTCATTTGACCATTTAAATTTAGCCTTATTTTGAGTCAACTTGGTCAACGGAGACGTAATAAAGGACAACCCTTCAACAAACCTTCTATAATAACTGGCTAAACCAAGAAAACTTTGAATATCCAAAGGAATCAACGGTCTAGGCCAATCCTTCACCGCTTCGGTCTTCTTAGGATCAACATACCATCACCGGACACCACATGACCAAGGAAAGCAACTTCTCCCAATCAAAATTCACATTTGTAAACTTGGCATACAATTGCTTTTCTCTCAAAGTTTGAAGAACCAATCTCAAATGATCCATATATTCTTGTTCACTATGGGAGTAAATCAAGATGTCATCAATGAAGACCACTGCAAAATTATCAAGGAACGGCTTGAACACTCAATTCATAAGATTCATAAATACCACTGAAGCATTAGTCAACCCAAACGACATCACCACAAATTCAAAATAACCATAACGAGTCCAAAATGTTGTCTTGGGAATATCGCACTCCCTTACCTTCAGTTGGTAATAACCTGAATAAAGATCTATTTTGGAAAAGTGAGTAGCTCCTTGAAGTTGGTCAAACAAATCATCAATTCTAGGCAACGGGTACCTGTTCTTAATGGTCACCTTGTTCAATTGTCGATAATCAATACACATTCGCAGCTAACCATCCTTCTTTCTAAAAAACAATACGGGAGCACCCCAAGGTGAGATACTCGGCCTAATATACCCCTTTTCTAAAAAATCTTTCAATTGACCCTTCAACTCCTTCAATTCTGCCAGGGCCATACGATAAGGAGGAATAGAGATAGGTTGAGTATCCAGAAGGAGATCTATGCCAAAATCTATTTCTATATTGGGAGGGATACCAGGCAATTCCTTAGGAAACACATCAAAAAACTCATTAACTAGCGAAACCAATTCATACTTAGGTAACTCACCCTCCACATTTCTAACCCGCACAATATGATAAATATACCCCTTACAAATTATCTTCCGGGCTTTGAGGTAGGAAATAAACCGACCCTTAACCACGAAATCACTACCCTTCCATTCAAACACCGGTTCATTCAGAACTTGAAATTTAACTTGCCTAGTCCTACAGTCAATTGAGGCATACGATGCATAAAATCAATCCATCCCAAGAATAACATCAAAATCGTACATCTCATGTTCTACACAATCATTGGGGAATACTTTATGCAACACAGAGATAGGACAACCCCGATACACTTTCCGAGCAATAATAGACTCACCCACGGGGGTACACACCATATAAGGTTCCCTTAGAGTTTCGAGACTCAAACCAAATTTAACAGCCAACAGAGGAGATACAAATGATAAATTTGCACTAGGATCAAGTAAAGCATAAGCATCAAAATTAACGATTTTTAATATACCAGTCACGACGTCTGGATCCTCCACCTCTTGTCGGGCATGAAGAGCATAGAACTGGTTATTCCTAGGAGCACCACCAACCGGAGCCTTTGGTGGTCCTTGACCACCAGGAGCCACTTGATCTTTCTTGGCACCCCTTGGACAATTGGAAACCTTGTCGTTCAAACCACCACATCCATCGCAAGCACCCGAAGCCTTTCTACAGTCACCCATATGATGTTTCCAACATTGACAACATAGAGAAATTCAGGTGCTTGCTAGAAACTTGTGCCTTAGGAGGAGGCACTCTCGGATTAGCAACCCTCATGTTAGAACCTTGGCCTTTGTGGAATCGGCCATAACCACCACCACCCTGAGAGTTGGAGAATCCACCATTAAACTGGGCCCTCTTAGCTTCATTAACCCTTTGCTCCTTAAGCTTTTCACCTTCAATTTGCTCGGCATAAGTCATGAGCCGAGAGATATCCATGTCACAGATAAGCATACCGGTCAACACTCCTTCACCACCAAATCCAAAACACCAAAAATAAACTTGTGCATTCTTGCACGGGGATCGAATACAAGCATCGGAGCATACTTGGATAGCTTAGTATATTTGAGAGCATATTCCCTCACGGTCATACCACCTTGCCGAAGATTTATGAACTCGGTCATTTTGGCTTCCCTAAGCTTCAGAGGAAAGAAACAATCAAGAAAAGCCATTTTGAACTCTTCCCATCCAACTTTGACATCCACAACCCGTTCAACCAACCATTGACCATACCACACTTGGGCCACACCTTTCAATTGATATGCAGCCAACTCGGCTTTCTCTTCTGAACTCACCCCCATTATTGTCAACACCTTAGTGAGTTCATCAATGAACTCTTGGGCATCTTACTCAACCTTTTAACCAAAGAACTCCAGAGGGTTCATCCGAGTGAAATCCCTTACCATAGAAGTCAGAATACCAACATTCACAGGATTGATCAGCCAGGCTTAGTTGTCCACACCTTGGGCCAACATGGACACCACATTCCTAAACTTGGCATGTGACACTTGTTCCTCTACCGGTTCTCGAGGGGCTTGTTCCTCAAACTCGGGAGGTTAATTATGAAAGGGGGCTCTTCTGGGAGGCATATTCTGAAAGAGCGACAAGAACCAAGACTTTAGGAAATCTCATAAATACTACAAGGCATGACACAAGGAACAAGGAAGTGACAAGTTCCTAAAATGTCATCATAGCCTTACACTCATAGGTATGGCGTGCATCACACCCATTAACTAGACTCTAAGTGACACGGCATGTGGGACTCTGAGGATCATTTACATACCTAGGGGTTTGATACCATCTTTGTCACGACCCGAAAGTAGGGTCTAGATGTGACATGGCAAAGAAGAACCTGAATGTCCTCAATCAAGCCATCATAGCATCATCACACACATTATCGGTTCGGAAGCGCAAAAAATAAACACATAACATATAATTCTAGGTGAAACAGGGATTTGGACTCAATCTATAGGGATGTTGCCGGGAGTGGGATAAGCATGAATCACATAGCACATAACAAGTATCTCTAAGGGGCGGGTAAGTAGAACTCAAGCTATGGGGGCATACTAGGTTAGGAGACTTTCCACATATGCACATTCCCAAAATTCACAATCCTATAAACATAATCATAAGCATAGTCAAAGCATCATTTCCATAACATAATCCTAATAGTCATAACATCCCATAATAAGCATAATACAACATGCAAGAGTTTAGTGTGTCCAACATCGCCTCTAAATAGAAAGACCGGGGCTTCGACATAGCTTGAGGCTAACACTCAATACATGAAATAAGAAAATAAACAACTACAAGAGAGATAGAGAGTAGCTATTGCCCTTGAACAAAGGGCTCACCACAAGCTAGTAGCTTCAAGATATCACTCGTCGTGTAAAGGTTGATAGAGGTCGTCGCCGGTCCCTACATGGTTAGAACATGTAGACAAGAGTATGGGTTAGCACAACAAAGCACTAAGTATGCGGGCATGCAAATACATATACACATAAACCTATAAAATCCTACATGGCAAGGGCACTTACATAGAAGAGAATATAAGAAGGGACAATATAACAATATGCCACGATAATCATGATGCATGAAATTCCATAATGTATATAATATAGAGGGGATGGAACTATAATCAACATCAAAACTCATGTGAGCTACAATATGAACTTGCCCAATGAAGCCTCCCATTGGATCAGAGAAGATTACTTGCCAAAGGTAAATCTACACCACACCGTACGGGCCTTCTATTTTGTTGTGTGATGTCCACCTTCCTTACAGGTCTCCCATTTTGGAATGATTTAAGTAACATAGCATATCATATCAAAGCATACCTTACGAGCCTCCCATTTTGGTAGTAACCTATGGTGGCACATAGTTTCGAGAAAAGAGTGAGACCCTTGGGGATAGCCCACTTACTACTCCAATCTTTCTCGGTACTAAGTTGTCATCCCACAAGAATACGTATACATATACATGCTTTTAAAATGGAACTTGACACATGAACATCAAACCATGCATACTTGGGATTAGAAGCCAAACATACTTTCAATACTCTTATGCATACTTAACAAGAGTCAAACACATTTCATAATCATGCTTCATAGGATAAAAAGCCAGACAAACTTTCATGTCAAACTTCATGCATAAGAGTAGCTCCATACTTGTCAAATCATATTGGTGTAAAAAACCATGTTGCTCAAAAAGCCATATCTTAGACTTAGTGTGATCACAACTTAGCCTTAACCCATACTTGTACAAAATCATAGTCATAAACACGTTTAGGACTCAGCCCACATCAAAATATCCATGATCATGCATGCAATGCCATGAGGAACAATGAGAATAGCATGGGTACTAGAATACATACTTTAAATTCAAATCAAGAGTAGTTTATGAGAAATTTAAGTGAAACCAACATTTAAAACATCATTTAAATACTACCTATGTATAAATCAAGAGTAAAGTGGACATGCATTACTTGATCATCATCAAAGCCCTTTAATCTTCATATAATTCAAACTTAAATCAACTCTAAATCATCTCATTTCTACAGCACATAATCCCATTCAATTAAATACTTCAAAATTTAAAGAACCCAACCTTAAAGAAAACTTGAAATCATAATTTAAAAAGGAGGGTTCTTGGGTCTTCGTGGATGAAAGAGAATGCATGAATCAAACCCACATACCTTGAACTTAACCAAGAGAATTGAAGGATTTCACAACAAGGATGATCTTCCCTAAATTTCTTCGAGCTTTCATCAATGAAGGTAAAGAGGATTGAGAGAATTTTAAAATAAATTGAAGAGTATTAGAATGGATGAAAATTCAAGCTTTCATCAATGGAGGTCAAGAGGATTGAGAGAATTTTAAAATGAATTAAGGAGTATTAGAGTGGATGAAAAGGGTTTAGGGTTCGATTTAGGGGGTTTAGGAGACCTTAGAAAGCCTAAAAGGGACATAGGATCTAATTAAATTGTGAATTAACCATTAATAAAATAGACTAATTAATTGAAACAGTGCTACACGGAAGGCTACTGTGGTCGTATACTGGTACACGGTCCGTGTAAAAGACCGTGAGGTGACACTTGGCCTCAACTTCGACTCGAACTCTCAGAGGACTTTCTAGATCACTTCACGGGGGTCTCACGTACCGTGTAGCTTAACATGGACCATGCACTTGTCCGTGGAGCATCACTTGGTCTAGATTCTAGCCTGAACCCTTGCCAACCTTTTGCCCCACTTCACGGGACCCCTCACGGGCCGTGAAGTGTCTCACAGACCGTGGGGTGGTCCGTGGGACTTGACTTGGTCCTTGGCTAGGACCATGGCCTCTATGAGCTCACTGGACCACCACACGAGCACCCCCACAGACCGTGTACCAACACATGGTCTGTGGTCTAGCCCTTAGCCCATTTCGAGAACCTTGTTTTCAGCGTCCTTTCAATTACGAGCAGTCTCACTATTTTGGCCATAACTTTCACATACGAACTCCGAATTGAGTGAAACCAGTTGTGTTGCGAACATAACTCAAAGAGCTTCACTTTTATATATAGCATTTTACACAGTTCATCCCGTACCAAAAGGTATAATATTTCAAAGTACACTGCCCAACCAGCCCCATAACTTCACCAAACTATCCGTTTTGAATCCGGCCACTTAAATTCAACCCGTGGCTACTAAAATTCAATCACGACCAGTTTAACACTAACCTTGACCAACCATTATAATGTTAAAAAATTTCCGAATCATTACACGAGACCATTTAAATAATTTGGTATACTTCTCTCTTTTTGGTGGTCATTTTGACATAACTCTTGACCTTTTGTGTTTAGCAGAGCTCTGGCGCCGCAACCGAAAAACTCATCGATGGTGATTCCACTGTGGTAAATGGTTGGGTTCTCTCCCACATGTACAGAATCACATGGGGAAGAAACTCTACTAATCAAACTAGTTCAAAATTCATTAGAAGTTTCTTGATTTTGAGGGGTCACGTTCGGCAATTTTGTGGTGATTCTTGTCGATTTCACTGCATCAGGACTCACAAATGGTAAAGTGGAATCATCTAATTTTTTGTGACTTTGTAGATTATCATGTGTAGATTCATCCTCAACCTCTAAAATCTCACAAATCCTTATAGAATTTTATGTAAAAATAATTTTAAAATTTGTAACAACTACCTCCCTGACTTTGAACAATAACTCCCTTTGCCAAATTGCACCATTTTTGTTCTTGTTTAACTATAGATTTGAGAAATCAAGAGAAGATCTTTGGAGTAATAATTATTGTTCAGGGTTGCTTCCCATATTACAATATTATTGTGTTTGTTTTGATGGCCAAGGTTGGCCTGTTGGCGACACATCGTCCATGTTTGCCAGCTAAATCAGGTGAGTATAGATTTCTAACTATTAGGAAAGAGATGTAACTGTTAGAGATAGAGAGATAGAGAGAGAGCGAGAGAGAGAGAGAGAGAATTTCTATACAAATTTGATCTCTAAGTTTTTGGGATTCCTTAGATGTATGTTTAGCCATATTCTAGTGATTTTGATATTGGATTATGATTATTCTATACTATTGGGTGTAAAGCCTTGTTCATGGAGTAGTTGGACCCCAGGTTAGTTCTCTCAACCTTGTATTTATAGAGTAGTGGTTGGATGTTAGTCTTGTGTTTCTTGTTTTGATATTAGTGAAGACATGAATTGCATTAGTTGCTCACCAAAACTTGTTTTGTGGTATGATCATGCATTGTCTCATTATTATCATGCTCAGAGGGAGTGAAATAAAGGTTTTTATGATTTTGATATCAAATTGGTTTTTAGCAAGGGTCGTACCACTTGGATCACTACTTTTTGGATTTTGATATTTTTGAGGCATTGGGGTTATACCCCTATGAATATGTTTTTTATTAGTATATAGATTCGAGTTCCAACCTCCTCTACTTGGAAAATTTTTGGTAAACATTTGGATTAGCAGAATAGCCTTGGCCATCCTTGAGCATTTGGATTAGAGGTCTGGGCTCGGTTGCACTCGAGCATTTAGATTAGAGGTCCGACCTTGGTGCATTGATATGGATACTGTTATTTCACCAGTACAATAGATGGGAATGATGATGCTGATAATACCTGGTTCAGTTCAGGTAGGTTGTGCACACTTGTGGTTTCATACGATGAAGACGTTTCATGCATATCTCAAATTCACATGCATTATCGTCTTCAGTGTAGTGTTTATTGTTTGGTGCCCAATAGTAGGGATGTCAATGGGTTTTGTTTGATCTTAACTATGCTTGTTTGTGTTGCATCTTGGTAGATTTGGTTAGTGTAAATTATTTCCTCTCTAGATTGTAGGTGATCCTCCTTTTTTAGGTTGTGTTGTGTTATCCCTTAGGCTGATAGGGTAGCTATATTGTGATATTTAATTCTTTCCATTGACCATCCCATGCCAAGTAGATTTTATATCCAATTCCTTCTCGCTAGAAGATAGTAGACCTAATTCTCCCATATACGCTTCTTGCCTCCTCTTACTCATCTTATATATCTTATTTATTACTTATTCGGCCTATTATCTTGTTACCTGTGTTATACTTTCCCTATTTTCATGTTATATATATACTTGTTTTATTGTGGAGATTAGTCAGCCTATGCCTACTGAGTACCATTTGTTTAGTATTCATACTACACTTCTACCCCCTACGGATTATAATACGAGTCCCCGCTGTTGATTTTATTTTATGCAAGGCTATTAGGGATCTCAGAGATTAAGGTAAGCTCCAGGCATTTAGAGTTGTTGATTTCCATCTTATTTTTGTTTAGTCTAGTCTTTATTTTGTATTTTGAGATAGTCTGTACTATTATTGCATTTAATAAAAACGTGCACTCTTATTTTATGTATTATACGCTCGAATACTAACTAATGTCAGGTCATGGAGTGGGTTCCTATATATTATTCCTTTGATTACATTATTTTTACAACTTTTATTTCTTATGGTTGTCTTCTGCTGGATAGTTTGTTGCCTATAGTTTGGAGCTATGGGTTAGGCTTACCTATCGGTGGATTGGGATATATGTCATCATGGCCTGAG
This sequence comes from Solanum aculeatissimum, assembly GCA_038996855.1. Taxonomy (NCBI): domain Eukaryota; kingdom Viridiplantae; phylum Streptophyta; class Magnoliopsida; order Solanales; family Solanaceae; genus Solanum; species Solanum aculeatissimum. The sequence goes on from JBCEWC010020424.1 coordinate 9,702, forward strand.
AGATCAGGCTGTGAGACTAAGACATCACAAAAGAGGAAAGCTAAGATTCTACAGAGCATTTAGGCTTAATTCGAACTAGGTGATGGTTGTTGTTTTTTAGCTTATAATATGTGTTCATGTTAATTATTTAGAGACCATTTGGTAGAGTACATTGGTAAAAATAATGCATGGATTAACTCTTTGTATTAATAGCACCTTATTTGGTACACTTTTTCATACTATGTATAATTAATGCAAATATTAGTTATAAACTCTATTGTGTATTAGGTTGTGCATTACTAATACCATGAATTTCTAGGTATTAGTAATATAAAGGATTTTAATTCATATATTAGCATAGTTAAAGACCATATTACCCCTCAAAATCATTTTTTACATCTTTTTCACCATAATTATGTAGGTGTAACAACCCAAAATTTTTTGAATCTACCTATGGTTGGCATTCTATGATGTACTACAATCCATTGTTGAGTTTTGGTGGCCACGGGTTCATTTTAAGTGGCCGAATGCAAATTGGGCTAGTTAGTGGCCTAGAGGGAAAGTTTCGGCAGTGTACTTAAAACTGTCATAACCTTTGATGTGGGATTAACCATATGGGATACAATATATCCAATTGAATCTCTTTGAGGTATCTTTTCAACACAACTGGTTTCACTCAATTTGGAGTTCGGATGAGGGAGATATGGCCTAAACAGTGACACTGTCTGAAATTCGGAAGCCATTGGAGATAGGCTCAAAATTGGCCAAGGACTTTGGCACGGGCAGTGAAACATTGCACGGCTTATCTAGGGTCCCATCAGGTGTTACGGTGATCTAGGGGTGTCCTGGAACCACCCTTAAGCCAAGTCCAAGTCAACGAATCCTTGAACGACTCGTCCAAGGCCAAATGGTCCGTGTACTGCCTCGTGAAGTGAGGCAGTAGCTTGGCCAAGCCAAGGCTGACATTTTTTAGGCTAAGTGTGGTTGGACGGTACCTCACACGGACATGCACACCTTGAACGGACCATCAAGTGGCTCGTAAAGTGTTATAGAATGTCCTCCGAGAGTTCGCGTTGAAGAAAATGGCTAAGGAATGTTTGACGGGAGGGGTTGACGGGCCGTTCACCAGTAAACGGCACTGTAGTTTCCATTTGACATTGCATAGTTTCAGAAAGTTGCATTTTATTAATGGTATTTTCGTGATTTAACATTTCTCTAAGCCCCTTTTTGGTACCCTAAGGTCTCCTAAACCCCT
>JBCEWC010020425.1:0-10934 GCA_038996855.1 Solanum aculeatissimum
AACTCCAAGCCAAAATGAGCTCACTGTTACACTTAACGGTCCATTTGACGAGCCGTGAGAAATCTCACGGACCGTTTCATGGTCCGTTTGACTTGACTTAGTCAATTCGTTGGCTCCCCAACCTTGGGAGCTTACTGTCATGTTTAACGGCACTGTTCACGGGCCGTCAAAAGTCTCACGGACCGTTTCATGGTCCGTTTGACTTGACTTGAAATTTTCCGAGGCAGATTCCAGTTTCAGGCAGTCTCGCTAAAACGACCATAACTCGCTCATCCGAGCTCCGAATTGAGTTAAACCAATTCCGTTGCAAAGCTAACTCAAATAGATTTCATTTGATATATAGTGCCTCACACAGTTCATCGTGGGCTAAAAGGTATGGCTTCTCAAAGTTGCAGCTGTCGAAAAGGAGGACTTTTTGGAACACTTGACGAGCATTTTGACGGACCATTTGAAGGTTGACGGGCCGTGTAAGTGTAACGTGAACCCATACTTAGTCCCCTAAACACATACCTGTCTTGTCCTAGCTACTATCCCTTTTGACGGGACAGTACACGAGCCGTTAAGGCTCAAACGGACCGTTTAAGGTCCCTTGGTCAAATTTTCAGTATCTTTCAAATTTCAGGCAGTCCCACTATGTTGTCCATAACCTTTTCATACGAACTCGGAATCAAGTGAGACAAGTTGAGTTGCAAAGATATTTCAAATATATTCAATTTGATATATATTAGGCCACATGATTCAAATCACACCAAGAGTTATGCATCTGGGAAGCTCACTGTCCAAACGGCCCCTCTAGACCCCAAAATGATCCGTTTTGCCTTCGGCCACTTAATCTCAACACATGGCTACCAAATTTCAACCATGACTCATATAAAATCATAAGATATCAACCATAAGGAGTTTCAAAAATTTTTGGGTTATTACATTAGATCATGTAGGAAAAAGGATGCGTTAGTACTTTGAATGTAGTGAGTGTGTGGGGTGCAATGCAACAAGGGAATCATAAGCCATATTAGGACAAGATGCATAATCATAAACAAAGGCAATAAGCTCAATATGAGATAGATGATCAATGCCTTAATTAAACATGCATAGGAGGTAAAAGCATAAGTTTATAACATAGCATATAAATATGTGGGAGGAGACCTTAATCGACATTAAGACCATCCAAGCTATTACATGGCATCCCGAAGTTTCCTCCACACCAAAACAGGAGCAGTTTACTTGCCAAGGTAAACCAAACACTCACCTTAAGGCATGGACTTCTCGGTGGGTGTTACATAACGTAGTTGGATCCACTAGTGTAAGAACATTTAGGGAAATAATAATAACCTATGATGGCACATAGTGATGAAACTTAAGACTTTATATAAGGACCCCTTGGATTAAGCCCCCACCTTAAGCCTCATTCTGTGCTAAGCCTAGTCTTACAAATACATAAACATAGGCATAATTATAACATGCATAAGCTTATACATCATAATATCATCATAGGAGGATCTCATTAAAATCGGTGGCCCCTTCAAGTAAGCATTTCCTTTCACAAGAGGGTGTATCATAACATCACAAAAGGGCTTCATAATCATGTATAATATTCGTAGAGTTTCTATGGAATCATAACATACTTGGTAGCCCTTAATCATTCATAATATTGATAAACTTGCATACTTATCGTGAGAAGATATCATTTGAAACAATAATTTAAATAGCCCATATTGAAATTAAAAGACCCATAATTGTTTAAGATAGGGAATTTCCAAAATCCATCAACTCATGCCACTAAATGGAAATACATACTCAATTGAACATAATATTTATGATTTAAACAAACATATAGCATTTTGGTATAGATGTAACAAGACCCATTTAAAAAATCATCAACCCAATGTATTAATGTAAAGGGTTCATAAATGTCAACTCATTTCATGCATTTCAAATCAATAAATAATAATTTATAACATGATTCATGCATATAATTAGGAATAGAAAGTATCCATCATAAAATAAACTTTAAAATTAAAGATTGGTTTGAAAAGGGTGTTGAAATTGATGGGTGGAAGGACCCGTGGATGAAGAAACCCATATACCTTAGAGAAAAAATAGAGAAGAAAGTTGAAGAAAATCTTGATTTGGGTGAAAATCATAGAAGAAATTGGAGCTTGTTCTTCAATGAAGGATACTTCTTCGTTGAGAGAGAAATTTGGAACGAGTGAAGGGGAACGTTATTAGGAAATGAAAATAGACGTAGGAGGGTGAAGTTAGGTTAAATGGGTCTTAAACCTCTTTTGGGAATGTAAAAAAGTAATCAAAAGTCAAAAGAATGACATTTGAATGAGTCCCAGTAGCAAAATCAATGGTCTAGGGGTACCGTCGCAGAACCATTCGACAGTACACGAATAGGACCCTTTGACCGCTTTTTTTGACAGTTTATATAGCTTCTCAGGGCCATTCAATGGTCAAATTGACCGTCACCCTTTTTGACAACCCAGATAAGCCTTAGTAAAATAATCATAACTTTATACTCCAAACTCCAAATAAGGAAAAATTAGATGCATTGGAAAGCTAATTCAAAGACCTTTAATTTGATAGCTAGTTTTTCACCTAATTCATTATTTTCTAAGAGATATAAATATTTGAAGTTGACCTTTATACAAACTCGTACCAAAACTTAGTTGATTGGAATCCTTTGGTCTTGACTCGATGTAAGAGATGTCTTGAGACCCCATACCACATCTAATATAATTTGAACGCCTAATTATTAATCCACCATATTAGAAGTCATCAAGTTAATTACATACATGTACAAGGATTGACTTGAGTCTTAGCTTAAGATCTAGGGCATTACAGAGATGGGACAATTTCTATATACTTTCTTGGCTATGATTGACTCACCAACTGGCGCATAGACTGAGTATGACTCTAACAAGACTTCAGGAGACATATAAAAATTTATGGCAATATAAAGAGTGACAAAAGAAATATTTGCACCGAGATCAAGTAAAGAATACATATTAATATCAAAGACCCTTAACATACTCGTAACTATATTGAGAGACTCCTCCATCTCTTGCCTAGCATGCAAAGCATAAAACTGATTAATACATAGACCACCTCCTTATAGAGCTTAGGTACCTAGTTGCACTTGCCCTATTGGAGTTGCTTGACCTTGAGGACGACCTTCTCTCCCTTTATTGGAAACATTAGGACATTTAAAGAATTTGTGCCCCATCCTTCTACAACTAAAGCAAGCACCCCTACCCCTCAATCAATCTTTATTATAGCTTCTCCTACACTTAGGACACTATGGAAAAGTAGCACCACTAGCCTTAGCACAATTACCTAGAACATAGGGGTAAGCACCTTATCCCTATCAGACTTTTGAGGAGCACTCTTGGATGACCCTTGGACTTGTTGAAAATGATAACCACTATTGGACTTAGCATTTGGGAATCCTCCTTCAAAACAAGCCCTCTTGGACTCCCTCATCCTCATCTGTTGAAGCTTCCCATTCTCGATTTTCTTGGCATGAGTCATGAGCTAAAAATATCCATCTCTTTTATAAGCATAATAATTTTTCTCTCCATATTCACGAAGTCAGACACACCAAAAATGAACTTGTTCATACGGGCTCTAAGATCGACCACCAAAGAAGGAGAATACTTGGACAACTTTGTAAACTTGAGGGAATACTTCCTCACACACATGCTACCTTGCTTGATATTCATAAATTCTATAAACTTAGCTTACCTTAGTTCAAGTAATAAGAAACGATCAAAAAATACAGCCTTAAACACCTCCTAACCAATAAAACCCTCATTATCCCTTTTAGACTTCCATTGTATAAAGCAAACTTGAGCAACTCCCTTAAGTTGGTAAGCTGCAAACTCTGCCTTCTCCTTGAATATCACCCCCATAATCTCCACAACTTTATATACCTTATTGATAAACTCGTTGATTTTTATCCAACTTAGAACCATAGAACTCTGGAGGTTTCATTCTTGTAAAGTCCCTCACCCTAAAAGCTAGAGTAAGACATTTTGAATAGTAGCAACTTGATTGGCTTGAAGATCCATAGCTTGGGCTAGCATAGTAATTGTGGTCCGAAACTCTGCATTAGACACTTGGGTTGCTAGAGGGTCTTGTGGAGTTTTAGGAGCCAGAGGACCTTTGTCCTAATTAGCCTCAACTCCCCTTTGTAGTGGAGCATGTCATGGAGGCATTCTCTGAAAATTTCAAAGGACAGGCATGTAAGGTCCCATATGCTGGAAGGTGTAAAAGTACTTAAGAAATAAAATCTAGAAATTTTTTAATTACCAGTGGGATTTACGAGATGGACTATGAGTCATAAGAGTCACCACTAGTTGTATCATAGCCTCGTGGAACCTACGACCCATAGATTAGACTAGGACCCATGATTGAGGTCTCGTGGTCTTATCTAATAGGTTTTTACAAAGGCCAATTTTGACCTTTCATATTGCATTATGCCTATGCTACATCATTTTAACACCCATAGGACCCTTCTGATCCCTATACAACCCTAATAGACCCTATTCCTCTTCGTTAAAAAAATATTCCAAGTCTCAAATCCTCCCAAACACTCTCAAACTCATTCAAGACATTCAAGTGTGAGGCACAAGCTGGAGTTTCGGTTCTTCCATCTCCAAATCAAATTTCCTCCCATGAAATCACACAAGGTATGTGAATTTTGATTATAGAAACCTTTCCTCCATAAGCTTAACCATTTCCCTCCCTCATCTATTTTCGAGTTATGGACATTTATGGATGTTTTATGAACTCCTGTATATGAGAATATTATGAAGAGATTTATGATGTTTCACCTTTGTACATGATTATGCATTGAAACGCTATGTGAAATTTATGGGTTTTTATGAGGGTTTGATGATACCATAGCCAAGTCTTATTATGCTTTTTGGCGGGATATTTTGAATAATGTTCAAGTGATTTCATTTTACTCCTCTCATGTCATTTATTCATGAATTGCATGGTTTTAAACTTATGCACATAAAGATATATGTCAAGCATCTTGTGTTAAAGAAATCCTTATGGAAGGACATGTAAAATATGAATGATATGAATCTGAGGGGTTATTATGCATTATATAAGATATGAGAATATTGTGAAAGCCATGAAAGTGATGAAGCCTTATCTTTCTTATTATGAAGCTTTGGTTTCGAAGAGCTACTCAATGAAAATATTACGATGTTATGATGCTTTGCATATTATGATTATAATTATGAGTTGAGTATTCCTTAGGATTGTGACCTAGCACCAAGCGGACCTTGGTAGGTAGACATTGTCCCTTAACTATGTTGCAACCATAGGTTGTGAATTACTTATGGCATTACTAAGCAAAAAGGGAGGGTCCCCAGAAGGTACATACCACTTGATATCCAAAAAGGGTGGTGATCCCATAAGGTTTTTATTTCTTATTGTTCAAAAAGGGTGGTGTCCCCATAAATCTCTTTTCTTATGAGTTACCAAAAAGGGGGAAGGGAATATTAAAAGGGTAGTGTTCCCATAAGGTGTTGTGAAGAATTCTCCAAAGTAGGGGAGTTCCTATAATGTGAATGTTTGGTTTACATTGGCTAAGTAGACCACTCCTGGTCTGGTGTAGAGCGAACGTCGGGATTCCAAGTTGTAGCTCGCTTAGTCTTATATGTTGGTTATGGTACCTTCCCATCTATATATGATATATTATGTGATTTGATGTTCCTCATGCATATTTGACTAAGGCATTGAGAATTCAAGACATATTGAGGTTATACTCATTGATTACAATCACGTATATTGTTTAATTATGGCTTATGATCTTTGTTGCATTGTACCCTACATACTTAGTACATTTCAAGTACTAGCGTAATCTCTTTTGCCTAAATGATCTAACCATGTAGGGACCATAGCTCCTATTCATCCTCCTCCTCCATATGGCTAGAGAATTCGATTGAAATTCTCTATTGGTGAGTCCTCCACATTTGGGCTCAATAGCCATTTACTTTCATGCTTATTTATGACTTGCCTAATTATGGTCATTCATCTGTTGTGGGTAAGCCCAGGAGATGTCTTAGCCCCCGTTCTATTTGTATTAGAGGTGTTGTTAGATATTTGGTTATATATGTTATGAGCTCGACTCTTATTATGGTACGAATTATGAAATACTCCTTTAATCCCTTATTCCCTCTTATGTGTTAAATGTTTATTGTATGGATGAGATGAAAGTCTTAAGTCCCTAATTGCCCCTATAACGTGAGTCATACTTACCCGCCCCTTAGACATTATTTGTTATGTGATCTATGTTGATCCTCTTCCCTACAACATCCCAATAGCATGAGTCTAAAGTCTCATTTACCCTAAAATTTATATGTTATTTGCTTTCGCAACCAAGGATGTGTCATGTATGCTTAAGAGGCTTGTTTGGGTATCTTTGGGTTCCCCATTCACCGTTTTATGCCTAGTCCATAGGTTTGGGTCGTGAAAACGCTTGGTATTAAAGCCCTAGGTTTGTAAATGGTCCTCATAAAATTTAACATACTGTGTCAAGTAAATCCTTGTTCATTGTTTTGAAGCGCGCCACAACTATGAATAGGAGACTTTGAGGCATTTTAGGAATGATTCACTTCTTCATACTCTATGTAGTGCTTTAGACTTAAGTTAACGTTTCCCTTATTCCAATGGATGGTCTTTTGCTGTTCTAAATCATGCCTCAGAGATGAGAAGCTCAAAGATCTCCCAGTCCCGAGGATGAACCGACCCCTCTGGCTACTCAAGTTTGCCAAAGAGAAGAAGGGGTTCCGCATGTCGAATATCAGAATGTCATTTTTTTGGTGGCACAAGCCATGACCAACAAAGTGAAACAGGGATCCCTAGCTCCTCATGCTCCTACTCCGGCCTCAAGGGTGAGGGATTTTGCAAGGATGAATGCTCCGGAGTTTTATGGCTCCAAAATGGAAGACGATCCCCAAGAATTCTTTGATGAGATGTACAAGGTGCTTGTCATTATGGGGGTTAACTCAGAACACAAGGAAAAACTTGTGGCCTATCAACTCAAAGGCCTTGCACAAATTTGGTTTACCCAATGGAAGCTAGAGAGGGAGAGTAACGATCCTATCCCATGGAAAGAGTTCAAGGTCGGCTTTCTCAGTCAATTTTTTCCCATGGAGCTAAGGGAGTCAAAGACGATAGAGTTCATGAAACTTAATTAAGGTTCTATGAGAATTAGGGAGTGTTCCCTTAAGTTCAAAATCTTGTGAAGTATGTTCCTCACTTAGTCGCCGATCCTAGGGCAAGAATGCACAAGTCTGTGTTGGTAATGTCTGACTTGATTAATGAAGAATGTCGCACCTCCATGCTCATAGGATATATAGAGTTGTCTCGGCTCATGACTTATGTCAAACAACTCGAAGCGGAGAATCTTAGAAAGAGGAAGAGTAGATAATCTGAGAGGGCTCGGTGTGATGGTGGTTTCCAAGGTACCAAGGATGGATATTTTCAACAAAGTGACAAGTTCTAAGGTTGAGGGTCCTCTAATGCCTAAGGTCAAAGATTCGCTAATGATAGGGTGCCCAACCCTAGCGCTCAAGGTGGTAATGGTTGTCAAATTATTACTAAGTGTGAAAGGTGTGGTAAAAATCATAGTGGTAGATGCTATATAGATGTGGGTGCTTACTTTGAGTGTGGTAAAATGGGCCATAAGATTGCGGATTGCCCAAACAAGGGTATAGATGGTTGTCCCCAAGGGCAAGGTGCTCATGGAGATCAAATGGAACAAGGTGGTCAACAAGGGGTATTTTGCATCACAGCCACTTTTATGCTCTTCAAGGGAGGCAAGGAGTGGATGAAGTTCCCTACGTTTTTACCGGTATGTTAAAGATCTACAATCCTGATGCATATGCTTTATTGGATCTGGGTGACACTCTTTCGTTCATTACTCCATTTGTTGCTAATAGACTTCATATGTGTCCTGAGTTATTGTGTGAACCCTTTGAAGTGTCTACCCTTGTCGGGGAGTCCATTGTTTCTAAAAGAGTCTATAGGGGTTTTCTCGTGTCCATATTGCATAAAGTCTTACCTTGTGATTTTGTAGAACTTGACATGGTAGATTTTGACACCATTCTTGGGATGGACTGGCTATATGCTTTTCATGCCTCTATCGATTGTAGAACCCGTAAGGTTAAGCTCTAATTTCCCAATGAACCCATCCTTGAGTGAGTAGGTCATGATTCAGTGGTCAAGGGTAAGTCTATCTCTTATGTTAAGGCTTAGGAGTTACTTTCCATGGGTTACAGCGTTAGGGATGTTAAGTCTAAAGTCCCACTTATTGAGTCGATTTTGGTGGTTAATAAGTTTCTTGATGTCTTTCTCAATGAGCTTCCCAGTGTCCCTACAGAAATGTAGATATATTTTGGTATAGACCTCCTCCCCCATACTCAACCTATTTCTTTTCCTCCTTACCATATGGGCCCGATAGAGTAAAAGAGTTTCATAAAGCCTAGAAAGTCACCTTGGTATGCGCAGGTGTTATTTGAGAGGAAGAAAGATGGGTCACTTAGAATGTGCATCGACTACCGACAACTCAATAAGGTCATCGTGAAGAACAAGTATCCTTTGCCAAGGATTGATAACCTATTTGATCAACTTCAAGGGGCTAGTCACTTCTCAAAAATTGACCTTCATTTTGTGTATCATAAATTGAGACTAAGGGAGTGTGATATTCCCAATATGGGCTTCCGAACAAGATATGGGCATTTTGAGTTTGTGATGATGTTCTTCTTTTGTGTTGTCAAAATACAACACTTTTGATGCTTAAAACTCAGGATTTTATGCATTCTCAAAGCGATGTTAGTGGGTTTGATGTGTTTTTGCATCTATTTTGCAGTATTACAAGAGTAGGCATGATTTTGGGCAAAGTTTTCATAGTTGCAACTTTTTGAAGACTTATGAGAAACTCTACGGGTTGTGGATACTTCCACGAGGTGTAGAGGGTTTTCATGGTTGATCCAGTGAAGGTCTTAATTTTTGAAGTTGTATCCATGAGAGATCAGACGAGCCATGGAATTTTAAACAAGTCGTGGATTAAATTTCGTACCTTGAGGATTAGAATTGAAGGATTTTTGGAAAGTTGGCAGATGAATCCCTATATGGGCAGTAAGTCAGAATATGGCCATAGAAAGGTCTCGTAGAAGTGACAGTTAGTTTTGACGAATGCAGAGTATGAAGCCCAGGTACCATCCACAGAACTTTGTACGGCCCGTAGCCCAACCGTAGACGTTGCTAACCTAGTTTTCCTATTTCATTTAGAATTTGGTCTTTAATTATTATAAATAGGTTTTTAAGAATTTTTATTGGATAGACGCATGAGAGAACAGAGAAAAACACTTTTGTGACTTTAGATTTTGTGACTTTTACTTTGAATTAGTACATTGTGATTTTCTTAGAGAATAGTGAGATTTCTTGTTCTTAATTTCATCATTATAAGTATTTAATTATGCAATCTCTTAATGTAAATTCTTCATCTACAATGATTGTGCATATCTAAATCCATAACTAGGGTTTTGGGAACTGATAACGTTCAAACATACTCCTATTACAGAATATGGACGATCGTTAGCAGTGTATTTACCCAACTTAGAGTTAGGTTTGATCGCACAGGAAATAGGTTGAAACAATTCTACTACTTATTCTATTTTGGTCATTGGTTCTATTTCCAGAAAACAAACAACTACAGAAAAGTAAAAATGGGGGGCTTTGGACTAAGAGCCTAACTATGACCACAAATGCAAATAGAATAATATAAATCATAGATTGTTTAATTATGACTAGGGTTGTAGTCCCCATGACGCTTAACTAGTGAGCAATTTACATCAGGTCTATTGTTCGTTATATAGCATGCAAAATCTAGCAAGTTGGGTAACTTCTAGTTCACCTCCCGGTCCTTCCTAGAAGTATGTCATTTGTCTCCTCCCGGTCTCCAAATGCTTTCAATACTAACCCTTGATTTCGGATTTCGGAAAACTATCACCTCCTGGTCTCAAACTCTTTAGATACAAGCAAATCCCTAAGCCTAAGTATACTATCCCCGCTTAGGCTCAAGTGACTCAAACATAAGTTGATTGTTTCTATCTCTCGTTGTAATGACCTTTTCCTAATCATTAATTTCCTCCCAGACAACTAACGAATACAGACAAGCTCTCAATGTGTGCACTCATCAAGAAAGACTTTTACACAAAGGAGACCACAATACATGCAATTCAAGTCACAATAAAACCCTATGTTTTGCCTTATTCATTAAGACGTCATTGTTCCCACAACCCTAGTTGTGGGTCTAGATTATCGGACTTGCAAGGTTTAGAACAAGAATCATGATTAAATTAATGTTTAAAATACTTACAAGAGAAGAGAGATCAATTCTTAACTCACATGTGAAAACAAGAAGCAAAACACGAATTAAAACTAATAGATACACCAATAGAGTTATATTTAGCAGATGATAGAATTATATATCCCATAGAAAGAAGCGTAATTGGCGATGTAGCTTCCGTTTGGGAACTGTGTCCAGTTAAACGTTCCGTCTTATTGATGGTATTTTCATGATTTAACATTTCCCTAAGCCCCCTTTTGGTCCCCTAAGGTATCCTAAACCCCTCAAACATTCCCTAAACCCTCAGTCATCCATTAGAACTCTCCTATACACTCTCTTAAGGTCCTAAGGCCTTCTTGACCCCCATTGAAGCTAGCTTGTAGAAATTGGGGAAGACGACTGGTCTAAGTTTGATCTTAGTGACTTGTTGCTTGATTTAAGGTATGTGGGACTTGATTCAAGGATCCTTTTTCATCCTTGACGATCCTAAGAACCCTAACCCTTTAAATTGATTTTAAGCTTTCCAATTAGTTATGGGTTCTTCCAATATTGTTATAGA
>JBCEWC010020426.1:0-10934 GCA_038996855.1 Solanum aculeatissimum
CGTATGTTAAATTACAGGTTTGCTCCTGTTTCTGTAAGTTATTTAGATGCAGAATTTTACTTCTCTAGACTCAGTTACCTTGTTGCTACATATTTTCTTTCAGAAAAGACGGAACCTCATTTTGGCTTCATATTTCACCTGTACGGAATGCCTCAGGAAAGGTAATAGGGATTACTTGACAATAATTCACGAGTGTCTTGGCATATCATCAAAATCTTCAAATGCCTATTTGAATTGAGATTTTCTTACCATATTCCAGTGAATGAAATTTACGTTATACATTTCTTTGAGAACTCATTACCAGTAGAAACGATCTTATTAGTTAATCTCTGTTAGCTTGTTGGATAGATAGGAAAGGGGACAGCAGTCTCAAGAAGAACATTGTTCATAGTAGAAGCAAATTGGCTAAAATAAGTTCTAAATTCTTTTGACATATCCGTTTCAGGATTTGAGGTAGTCTAAGATGCTTCAAATGTGATATTGGTTCCGAGGCATCAAATCCTTTGCGTTTATATCGACATCTTTTAGAAACTTAATGAGAAACTTGGTGTAATGTCCATCATTTGCTGTTGTATCTACTAACCAATGTCTAGAACTAGTCAAAATAGTTTAGACTCATTTGTTGTCATAATGATTAATAACTCTATTCCTCATTTGGATTGATAGATTGCATACTTTGTCGCTGTTGAGGGTGAAGATAATAGTGAAAATCAGGTGTTGAGGCAGCGTGGTGTCTTTGCTGCTGTAAAAGTTGCTGTGAGAAGCTTGTCAATGGGCGTGACAACATGCTAGTTCTTATATAAACTGAGGAGCCCCGACTAAATCTGGATTGTGCACTGCAGGATTCATTTAAGAGTGGTGCTCCCAACAGGATTTTCTCTATATTCAAAGCTCGAATCCCATATTTCCAATTAAGGGTGAAATAGTTTCACCACTTCTTCCATACTATTAGTTGCCACGAAGTCTTGTCCTTTACAAATGTTACGTTAGCACCATATAAAATGCGTACAACATTATAATAAGGTAAATAGTGTGTTGGAGTGGATCAGAGTGAAGATCCACAAACATTTCTTTATCTATTTATTTCTCTTATTTTTCTTTTTCTTTTTTCTTTCTACTTCTAGTGTTCCTATCAACACCTATCACTTTATTTGGACGTTGTTAAGTATGTTTTCACCAGTGCCCATGTTAGTTTTTCAGTCTAATTGAGTATTTTGAAAAGGGAGAGAAGCATTGTTCGTCTGGATGATCTTGATGAATGATGATGATGAGGATTGTGATTTTAAGTTGTATTGTAATTTACTTGCGTAAAAAACTTTTTTGAGATTTTATAGATTTGTTTACACTTTTAAAGAGGAGAATTAATTGTAAAGGTAAAGTGGAAAAAATATAAGTTATTTTATCTTAATATTGTTAATTGACAAGTAATTTGGGTCAACTATATTTAATAGTAACATGAATAGTTATGAGATCGAGAAATTATATTGTTGCTCAGCACATACTTAGCTAGCCTTCAGTTTGGCAGCTTCTCCAATGTGGGAAGTTTTCTCTTAAGGAGTAATAAGACACACCACTTTGAAAAGGGTCTTTAAGGTATTCTGCCTTTAAAATGTGGCCACGTTCAACTATAAGCACAAAAATTTGATACTACACCTTCCGGTTCTTACTACTTTTCTAATGACTCTCAAGATTATTTTTGAAATTCTTAAAAAGAATTAATGTTTTATTCCTTTCGATACAAAGTCATATTTAATCAAATGTTTAGCTTAATTTTGGAATTTTGTTGAAAAGTTGAGGAATTTTGAAGTTTTGAGTTTTTGAGGGCTTAGGTTATTCAAAAATTATTTTACGTACTAAACGGAGCTACGAGTCTCGTAATGAAATTTTGTCAATTATAATCAACACTTTTGATGTTATTTGATGTACAATAATTTCTACAATTCCGAAATGTGAAATTTGATCAAGGAGAATTGTCGTTTGGGAATTTGGAGTCGTATTGTGGATTTGAGGTCATGAGTTGGAAGTTTGAGTCTTTTAAAAAAAAAAAAAAACAAAAAACAAACCCAATTTTGGGCTTTTATTAATAAAATAAGAATAAATTTTGAAAATGACAAATATTAGATATGTTATTATGGGTTTTAATATTAGATAATGAATTGCAAGTTATAGCAATAGATTTATTGCATCTTGTAGCATTTTGAGAAAAAAATAGATAATATTTTAATTTAAAAAATTGAGAAAAGATTTAAAAAATAATTATTAAAATTAATGATTAGATTTAGTTTCCCATTAAATTAGGATTGTGGAACCTACCATTTATTTGAATTCCATATTTAAATAACAAATCAGTTATAATACATTTCAAATAAGAGCAATTAGTTCCTTTTTTTTTACTCCTTATTTTACTCCAATAACCTTTCAAATTCGTTATTCATGTATTCTGAAATTAAATCAAATTTCTTTTGCGTGCTGATTTTGTTTAATCAGTGTTTTCGATGAAAACTGATACGGTATATATATTATACCCACTCAATACCAATTGCATACAACCTTGTTACACTATAATTATATACAACATATATATATATATATATATCTATATATATATATGTATATTATAAGTCATTAAAATCGTATTGTATGCATACTCAAACATATATCTCATCTATACTGTATGCACATAATACTCAAATTAATAACATTTCAACTATTTTTGAGCAGCAGGGTATTGCGAGCAAGATATCCTGTCCTAAATGGTACCATACACACACCATTTAGATACACTACAAGTATATAATAAATAGATATCTAAATTAACCATTTGAATATTATACACATATGTACCATATTCACACAATATATATATATATATACACAAAAGAATTTAACTTAATAAATAATAAGTCATTAAAATATCAATACCAATTATATACAACATATATACACATTAAAGATCAGAATTAATATTAACTATATATATATATATAATTTGAATACCACCTATATACATAACACAGGCATACACACATATATGAATATAAAAAAAATAACCACATCCTAATTACATACCATACGCATACCCAAGTATAAACCAATTATATAGCTTATACATACAATTTGAATACACTACAATTACTTACGACATATGTATTAAGTCATTAAAATCTTAATAACAAACATATACAAAACATATATATACATGAACAAAATTAGTATTAACCGAAAATTCTTATAATATTATGTATATAACACATACACACACACACACACACACACACATATATATGCATACAAGACTCACCATTTGACACATTCTTCAATTTTTTGGGTGGGGTTCTCAACAAAATTAGAGTATGATTCTTCCTTTGGCTTGTATTTACTATCTGAAGATGAAACCATCTTGCCCTTACATTTTTTCGCAATTCGTTTCGTCGCTACATATTTTTCTTGACTTTTTCTTGCGTGGTAAGTTTTTGCTTGCCCCTTCAATCCCTGACTGGTGAAATTGATTTCTCCTTCATTGGTGTTAGACTCTCTTTTATCGGTGATTTGGTATTCTTGATTGGTGTTTGTGTTAAAATTTTAAAACTTGGGGGTTCTATCTTTGGTAGTTCCTCTGCTAGTTTAACGCTTTTTGCAGGGGTAAATGTGACATTGCTTTTTCTTTGCATGTTGTAAGTGAACTGATTTGGGTAAGTTGACTAAGATGAAAATGTTGAATGGAATTTTGCTTGCTTTTCATTAATGTCGAATTTGATAAGTAAAGGAGGGAAGATGAAGAGATTGACTTACATTGGGGAAGAAGCATAGAAAATAGGGATAATTATGGCTATGGAGAAAATTATGGCAGGAAAAGACCATCTAAGGAAAATAATATATTTTAATTAAAATATAATCCTTAATTATAATATTGTATTGTTATAGAAAGATAATCAAAATCTATTTTTGATATATTTTAATTTTGAATCCATTTTTAATATATTTTAATTTTTTACTATATGTATATTATTACAAAAATAAAACTAAAATATTGTAGTTTAATGCTAATCTGTTATAACTTGTAATTAAGTTGTTAAAACTCGTAATTATGAAATATACCTTTAAAATGTGTAATAAAGAACCTTAAATTGATGTGTGGAGAATTTTTTACATAAAATAACATGTTCACAAACTTATTTAGGTATATTACCCAAATCTGAATCACAAACTAAAACTTAAAAGAAAAGAAAAGCCCAACATTAGACCTTAGTCTGATATTTCAACTTATGAACAGGTCATTATGCCTAGGATTGCCTAAACGATTCCATTCTGGTCCTCCTTCCCTATTTGAAAATATTGCCTCTTGGGAAAACTTCTCTCTTCGATTCCTTCTTCTTTGGATCATCAACCTTCAACTTCAACTACCAAAGTAAGGTTTTGTTTTCACTCCATGTACCTTCCTATAGATCTGACCTCTCTTTTTTCGACTTCTCTCTCCTTTCAGCTATGTTCATAGGTTCTTTGGGTAATATTCGATTCATTTTGTGGATGGATCTTGATACAAAAGTTGAATCTTCTTCATTGGTAAGTTCCACTCTCTTTTCATTGGTTTTCACCCCTTTTCTAACCATTTCCTTCTTTCAAGTGATGTTGTCGTGGAGAGCGTAGGTAGCTCTGGACCATCATTTAAAAAATGTTGAAAGATTGTCCAGGTTCTCAAGTCCAAAAATGACTTTAGTTTCCCCCATCTTTTGGGGTCCTTTTTTATGGTTGTAAAAGCCTACTGTCATCGACTTAGAACTCTCGCTAAGACTCCCGTGCGGTACTTGTCAATTTTCTCATGAATCTTTCACGATCTTGAAAATACAAGTAAGCCTTTTTGCCTTGATCGCTAAGGGAACACTAGATTAGTAGACAAGAGAACTTTGTAAGAAAGAAGGCTTGTATTATACTTGGAGAATGCTTACAATTTCTGGATGGTTTGCAAATGGAATGACCCCCTCTATTTATACTACCTCCTAGGGGTCAAAGTGTAATTAATATTTATAAAGTCTCTCACTATTTAAACTTTAGTCCCTATTCTAAAATTCTCCACACAAGTCTAAAGAATTCTAAGGACTACAAGATTTATGTACAAGGTTCCAGAGTCTTCCATAAACCACTCTAAGACTCTAGTTCTTTCCCCCTTCTACAAGATCAAGTGGTGGGTCATGACACTCTCCCCCACCTGATGTGGCGATGACCGCAGCGCATTGTTGCTGCTACAAGAACTCCCACACCTTGATTTTGAACTACCACAAGTATTCATATTTCTCCCATGTGGCTTCCTCCAGTGATTGGCCCTTCCAGTGCATAAGAAATATGACAGTAGCAAAATGTCCCCTTTTTCACTTGGTTTGATAGTCTATGATGGCTTCAATGTCCCGATCATGCGAGGCGCTAACTGTGATAGGTGCCAAACTCGACTGCCCTCGACTTGGGTCATCCTTGTCCTCATGGTACTACTTGAGGACACTAGCATGAAAGACAAAATGAATGACTTGGCGATATCTAAATGCTCTTCAAAGCCCTTGGCCATGTGATATACCCCCAAACTCTTTCCCTCTAACGCGGTCAGTAATGAATGTGGAGTTTGAGGTTGTTGGCCTATGGCTAGTTCAAACAACGTCTTTCCAGTGGCTTTACTCCTATGCAAGTTGTATGCATCAGAATTGGGCTACATCAAGCAACTTTTCCCAATCTTTTTGATGAGAGCTCACGAAGTGCCTAAGATAGCACTCAAATAAGGCATTGACCCTCTCCATTTGGCCATCCATCTATGGGTAGAAACTAGTAGAGAAATGCAACTCCATGCCAAGGATCTCGAACAACTCCCTCCAGAAATTTCCAGCAAAATGCACGTCTCGATCGCTAATGATATGCCTCGATAGCCTCCAATACTTTACCACGTTCCTGAAGAATAGTTGGGCAGCCTCCTTGGTAGTGCAACTTACTGTGGCGGGTATAAAACTGACATACTTTGAGAATCGGTCCACCACAACCATTATCATCCCATACCCTTTGGACTTTGGAAGGCAAGTGATAAATTCCATAGTGATGCTCTCCCATGGACGTTCTGCTATTGGCAATGGATCCAAGAGTCCTCCAAGTTGGCATTGCGCCATCTTGTCTTGTTGGCATACAAGACAAGTCTGCACATAACACTCAATATTATCCCACATCCGCGGCCAATAATATACTTCTTCAATAAGAGATTTTATGTGACGCTGCCCAGAATATCCGTCCCATGGAGTGTCATGACTATCCTTCATGATTTTCCACCTAATGTTCCCATGCTTCGACAAATAGATGCTTCGTCCGACGGTAAGCAAAAGACTGTCTTCTATCCAGAAACGTCTAGTCTTGCCTTGTGATGCCAACTCTATGAGTTTCTTTGCTTCTGGATCGTGCTGGAAGCCCTCTTTGATAGCATCACGGATCACAATGGGTTGCAGTGATAGCAGCTAACTTAGCCTTCCTACTTAATGTGTCTTCCACGACATTGTCCTGGCCCGTCTTGTACTCTAACCCGTAGTCAAACTCAGCTAAGAATCCTATTACCTAGCCTACTTCAATGTAAGCTTCTTTTGCGACTGAAAGTAGCTAGTGGCGACATTGTCAGTATTGACCACAAACTTGGACCCAAGTAAGTAGTGACTCAACATGCGCAGGCAATGCACAATAGTAGTCATCTCCTTCTCCTGCATGGTGTACCGTTATTAAGTCTCATTTAGCTTGCGTCTCTCGAATGCAATAGGGTGCCTATCCTGCATTAGTACACTCCTAATGACATAGTCTGAGGAGTTTATGTGCACCTCAAATGTCTTGGAGAAGTCTGGCAGTGCAAGGACCGGTTCCTCTAACACGACAACCTTCTGTCATGACTCGAAAGTGGGGTCTAGATGTGACATGGCGAAGAAGAACTTGAAAGTCCTCGATCCAGCCATCATTACATCATTACTCACATCATCTGTTTGGAAGCGCAGAAAAGTAAACACATAGCACATATTTCTAGGGAGAACGGAGCTTTAGACTCAAGCTATGGGGATGTTGTCGGAAGTGGGATGAACATGGATCACATAGCATATAACACACATTTTCAAAGGGAGGGTAAGTAGGACTCAAGCTATGGGGCATACCGGGTTAGGGGACTTTCCACATGAGCACCTTCCCAACATTTACAAATCCAATACATAATCATAAGCATAATCGAAACATCATTCCCATAATCAAATCTCAATAACCATAATATCTCAACAAAATATAATACAACGTGCAAGAGTTTAACATGTCCAACATAGCCTTTACATAAGATAAAACGGGGCCTTGACATAATTCGGGCTCACCCTCAAGTCATAAAGTAAGGAAAATAAAATGACACAAGGAAGATAGAAAGTAGTTATTTCCTTTGAACAAAAGGGCTCACCACAAGCAAGTAGCTTCAAGGATTATCACTCTTCGTCTAACGGAAGATAGAGGTATTCATCGGTCCCTACATGGTTAGAACATGTAGACAAGGAGTATGGGTTAGCACAATAAATTACTCAGTATGCGGGCATGCAAATGCATATGCACATGAACCTATATACAACCTAGATGACAAGGGCACATACATAGAAAGATAATATAAAGAAGAATAGTATATCAATATGCCATGATAACCATGATGCATGAAGTGCCATAATACTTATAGTATAGAGGAGATGTAACCATAACCGACATCTCAAATCCATGTGAACTACAACATGAATTCGCCCAATGTGACCTCCCATTGGATCGGAGAAGGTTACTTGCCAAAGGTAACCTACACCACACCTTATGATCTAGTCATTTTGGTGTGATGACCACCTTTATTATGACCCGATCATTTCGGAAGGATTTCCATAACATATCATATCATATCAAGGCATACCTTATGGAAACAACACCCATTTCGGTAGCAACTTATGTTGGCACATAGTTTGATAAAAAGAAGTATGGACCCTATGGAGATAGCCTACCCCGAGTCCAATCCCTTGGTGCTAAGTCCACATCCCACAAGAATACGTATACATATACATGCTTTAAAATAGAAACTTGAAACTTGAACATTAAACTATGCATAATTGGCTTTAAAGCCAAATTCACTTTCATTACTTTCATGCATACTTAACAAGAGCCAAATACATTTCAAGATCATACTTTCGTGCATAAGAATAGCACCATACTTGTCAACACATGATTGTGTAAACACCCATAGTTTCTCAAAGAGCCATATCATAGATATTATGTGATCACATTTCTTGTCATAACCCATACTTGTTCAAAATCGTAGTCATAAATATATTTGGGACTTAGCCCACATCAAAAGCTTCATAAATCCATGATCATGCATGCAAATGTCATTAGTGATAATGAGAATAGCGTGGGTACTAGAATTCATACTTTAAATTCAAATCAAGAGTGTTCCATAAGGGATTCAAGTTAAATCAATATTTAAATCATCATTTAAACACTACCCATGCATAATTCAAGAGTAAGGGGACATGCATAATTTGACCTTCATCAATACAAATGAAAATTCATAGAACCCAAACTTAAAACAACTTTAAATCACCTAATCTCTACAACCCACAACTCAATTCAATTGGATATACTAAAATTTAAAGAACCCATAATTAAAGAAAGCTTAAATTTATAATTTAAAGAAAATAATTCTTGGGTGTTCATGGATGAAAGAGAATCCATGAATCAATCCCACATACCTTTATATTAGCCAAGAGAATTTGATGATTTTGCAAGAAGGATGATTTTTTCCAAATTTCTTAAAGCTTTCATCAATGGAGGTCAAGAGGATTGAGAGAATTTTGGTGAGGTTTGAAGAGTGTTAAGGATAAATTAAAGGGGTTTAGGGTTTGATTTGGGGGTTTTAGGAGACTTTAGAAAGACTAAAAGGGGCATGGGATTAAACCAAATTATGAATTAACCATTAATAAAATGGACAAGATCACAAAAATAGGGTCTCATAGAAGACCACCCAGGGGCCATGTACAGGTTCATGGACTGTGAACCTGTCTGTGAGACCACACTTGGTCTCTACTTCGGCTTGAAATCTCGAGAGACTTTCTGGATCAACTCACGGGGGGTGTCATGGACCGTGTAGTTGAACACGGACCGTGTACTAGTCCATGGAACATCACTTGGTCTGGAGTCCAGCCCCGAGCCTTGACAAGCTCACTAGAACACTTCATGGAAGACCTTCACGGACCGTGAAGGCTCACACGGGTTATGAAGTGGTCCATGGAGTTCAACTTGGTACGAGGCTTAGTCCAAACTCCAAGGAAACTCACTGGAAGAACCTACAAAACACGCCGCGGACCGTGAACCACCAAACAGTTCGTGGTCCCTCACTTCAACTTCATTCTGAATCCTTTTTCTAGCATACTTCCAATTACGGGCAGTCTCACTGCAGAGGCCATAACTTTCACATCCAAACTCTAAATCGAGTGAAACTATTGCATTGCGAAGGTAACTCAAAGAGCTGTGATTTGATATATAATAGCCAGTTCATCTTATACCAAGAGATATGGCTTTTCAAATTTAATGCTGCCTAATCGGCCTTACAAGCTTCCACTAAAATAATTCCTTTTAGTCCGACCACTTAAATACAACCCATGACTACCAAAAATTCAACCATAATGAGCTCAACACTAACCTTGACCAATCATTATGAAGTTTGAAAATTTTTAGGTTGTTACACCTTCAAACCTTTCAAATTCCTTTTGACATTTCTCCAAACCCACACTTATTCTTCTTCAACATATCAGTTAGTGGAGCATCTTGTGGAGTAGCCACCTATGAACCATTGGTAGTAGTTGGCAAGCCCATGGAATGATCTTAGCTCCATAACCTTTATGGGTGTCTCTCATTGCTTGATGGCTTGCACCTTGGCTTCGTCAATGCGCACCCGACCTTGGCTTATGATATGCCCTAGGAAGTGCTGTTAAGCAAACTCGCACTTCTTTCACTTGATGAATAACTCATTCTCCCATAGAACTTGGAACACTTTCTTCTAATGTTGCACGTGTTCCTCCAAGGTGTTACTATAAATGACTATGTAATCTAGGTACACCACCATAAAATTATCTAAGTAAGAATGGAAGATCTTGTTCATCAATGTGCAAAAAGTGGCGGGTGTGTTGGTTAAGCCAAAGGGCATCACCAATGTCATGACCTGGATAAGGAGCCTAGACGTGGCATCGCGAAAGAGAACTCAAAAGTTCTCGATCAAGCCATCATAGCATTATCACACACATCATCGGTTCAGAAGCATGGAAGTAAACACATAACATATAAGTTCTAAGGAAAACAAGGCTTTGGACTCAAGCTATGGGGATGTTGCCGGGAATGGGATGAACATGATTTCACATAGCATATAACAGTTATCTCTAATTGGTGGGTAAGTAAGACTCAAGCTATGGAGCCATTCTGGGTTAGGAAACTTTCCACATAAGCACATAATCAACACACAATCCCAACATCAAGTCATAAGCATAAACAAGTACCATCTCTATAACCAATGCTCATAAATCATAACATAACAATAGTCATAATATCCAACAAATACATCCCAATGTACAAGAGTTTAGTTTGTCCAAAAAGCCTCTACATAAGATGAACGGGGCATCAACATAGTTTGAGGCTCACCCTTAATACATAAGTAAAGAAAAGTAAGAAAAATAATACTAGCTAGATAGAAAGTGGCTATTGTCCTTGAACAAAAGGGTTCACCATAAGCAATAGGCTTCAACATAATTACACGTCGTCCGACGGAATATAGAAGTCGTCTCCGGTCCCTACATGGTTAGAACATGTAGACAAAAGTATGGGTTAGCACATAATATGCACTAAGTATGCGGGCATGCAATGCATATGAC
>JBCEWC010020427.1:0-10933 GCA_038996855.1 Solanum aculeatissimum
ATTTTCCCGCATTTTTTTCATTAAATACCGACTTCTTGAAGTCGATTTTCTGAAGTTTTTGTTTTAATTTATTTTTTAACAAATACCGACCTTCGGAAGTCAAAAATTACCGACTTCTATTGGAGGTCGGTATTCACTGTTTATTTAGTAGTGTATGGAGCCCCACAGGTCGGCCCCGTCCTCTAGTTCTTATCTAAGGAGGTATCTATGGTAGGGGATTCTTGGTGTTAAAAGCTGAAGCATCCCTTTGGGTGAAAGTATAGTTAGGAGGCATAATTTGCAAATACATAACACACGAATTAGATAGGTACTTTTGTAAGGATTCATAAGTTAGAAAGTCAAAAACTGCAGAAGAAATGAAACTAAAAATGTGTAGGGTCAAAGTATGAGCCTCATTTATGGCTCGTGGTTCAAACCATGGGTCATAAACAAGGCTCGTGTATAGGATCAAACAAAATAAAAATTTGACTAAGTGTGGGGGCAAATTATGAGGGGTGTTTACTATTCGTAAATGGAACTATGGAAAGTAAAGAGGGTTCGTGGTTTGGGGTCTTGGGTTGATGAGAAATTAGGTTTCTGAACTTGAGCTACAAAAAAATATGATGACTCATAATTCTGTTTATGAGCCATAGAATGGCCACGTAGATGGGTCTTGAAGATTGGAAAATTTTCTAAGTATGAGGGAAACTTAAAAGGGCTCTACGACCCATAGATCATTCTATGAGTTGTAGAACGAGATCGTAGTTTGGGTTTCATAGATAGTTTTAGAAGATAAAAAATATAATAGGATGAAATCCCCTAATTATGACCCATAAACCATTGTACGATCTATAAATGGTGGTCATAGTTTGGGTTCGATAGTTTTAATGAAGGGTATTTTTTTACCTTTCCTCATACCCTAAGACCTATACTAGATCGTTTTGGAACCTAAATCTACCCATATGAGACCCTTTCCTCCCCAATACTCTCATTAACTCTTCACTCACTCTCTCAAAATATTTTCTAAGGAAAGGATACTCTCTCAAGAACAAGGAAGAATAGTTTGGGTTTCCCAAGCTTTCCTTCCCAACTTCAACCCTTCTCTCTTAGTCATCCAATCAAGGTATGTGAGTTGATTTGTGGGTTCTTTTCACTCACAAAGTCCAACAATCTTATATTTTACCCTTTTTTAAGTTATGAAATTTACATGCATTCTATGAGTATGTTTCCAATGTTATAATGATATATTTTTAGTTATTTTGACTCTAATGATACAATATGATGATGTACTATGAATTCCAATAGTTTCCAAGTTGAATTTTATGATTTCCTTATCTAAGGTTTTGAATGATGGAGTGGCATGTTTAAACATAGTTTTAAATGGATGAGTTTCACCATGATATTGCACAATATTCTTGAATCATGTGATTTTAAGGTTTATTGCATAAGCCTACTAAGTTTAAGACAAGTTCCTGTATGATATTAATGATAAGGGCCTTCATTTATGTTATGAAAGTTTATAAATATCATGAAAGTTATAGGCATGCTATGAAGCCCTTAATGATGTTTAAGATAGACCCTCAATGTGAAAGGATAATTTTCACTTGCGCGAGTTCCCAAGTTAATGAGTTATTCCTATGATGTCAAAGTGTGTTTAAAAGCTTATAAATATTTATGTATATGTCTATGTTATAAGTATTTTGTGGGACTTGACTTAGCACTGAATGAGACATTGAGGTGGGGTTCGGTAAAGGAACCTTAGAAGCAACTTCTTTTCTCATTAACTATGTGCCACCATAGGAGCCCTTGTAGGCTAAGACTAGTAAATCCATAATAGCAAAGTTGAAATTAAGATATGCATGCATAAGTTGATGAAGTTCCACCAACAAGTGGACTCCCTGTGCCAACCTAAGAGGTTATGTTGGATTCCATGTAGTAGCTCGCATGGTCTTAAATGCCAGTTATGATCTCCTCCCATATAGTATTGTAGATGATGATTGTGTTATTTTAAGCATGATTCAGTTAATGCATTAATCTTTTATTTTATATTGAGTGCTACTCCTTGTCTATGGTTATGCATATTATGAATGATGACATTACAATTTTATGCATGATGATATTACAATTTCATGGATGACATTACAATATCATGTATGCATTGCATCTCACATACTTAGTAAATTCCAATGTACTAATGCATATTTTGCCTACATGCTATCACGATGTAGGGACTATCATTCCTCCTCCTCCACCTACACATGTCTAGCTTTAGATGTTTGAGATTAATTGATTGGTGAGACCTCTAGTTAGGGGACTACACCTTCTTTTCTTACTTATGTACTTTTGAGACACTTATTTTCAGTTGTATTATGGAGACTTTTACCTTCTGTGTTATATTCCCATGACTTTTATACTTAAGGAGAGCTTTGAGCATGTCTTAGACCCTGCCATATTTTTTGTGTAGATTGTATATTTGGACAATATGTTGTAAACTTTAGTTGTTACTTTTGTGGATTTCATGAATGAATGTTCCTTTAGTCTCATTCCCTACTTTCAAATTCCGCTTTTATCTTGTTAAATACATATGAATGCTTAATGAATACTAAGAGGCTTGGGTGGGTTGCTTTCGGGTCCCTCATTC
This sequence comes from Solanum aculeatissimum, assembly GCA_038996855.1. NCBI lineage: Eukaryota > Viridiplantae > Streptophyta > Magnoliopsida > Solanales > Solanaceae > Solanum > Solanum aculeatissimum. The sequence goes on from JBCEWC010020427.1 coordinate 2,621, forward strand.
GTCATATTATGACTAGGCCCCAGGCTTAGGTCATGACAACTTTAATAGGGTTAAACTCTATCACACGAACTCAAAGTATAAAAGAAGTCAGGCAATTCTTAATGTTCTATAACCTCCTGATTATAAGTATGGTGTATAACACATCCATAAGCAAGACTCTACTAGGCATTACTTAATAGAAAATTCGAGCTCTCTTAAATCTAGATCTAATACCAAGTTTGTCATGCCCTAGAAGGGTATCCTAGATGTCGCCAACACTCAAAAACCACTATTGTTTCCCAAGTGAACCACTTGGCCTGATCACACATTCAATCAATAGCAGAAGACTCAGTTTATTGAATAAGAACATACTAGTGGGCTAATCAATCATCAACTCAAGGAATAATTGTCTAAATATCAAAAATCAAACTCCATGTCAATATGCTATTATAAGAAAGATTTAAAAAGAAATAAGTCAAGGAAATAAACATCAAATGTAACAACTCTCAAAATGCAGTAGAATGACCTTATGAAAGATGCCTTTCTTACATATCACCCGTACTCTTTGTGGCAAATCTAGGGCCCGATTCTTAATCAAGAGGAAAAATTATGTGAGAAAATGGTCTCATTCAAATTTTTGGTCAGCCATATCAAAAAATAATTTTTCATAAAATTTTATATTTTCAGAAGCATCCGCGACCTCTTTACATTGGGGAGAAGGTTCATTTTAGTATAAAAGTGACCTGAACTCATTCTAGAGTCAAAACAGGAGAAAAAATAAATTTTGCGCAAAAATGAACTATGGTGAAACAACTTCGCATCGCGGACTTGTTTCATGATAGTTTCAATTTTTTCCTTAAAATTCTTGCACTAAGTGAGAAAGTATTAGACTTTTTTCTAAGCTTATTTAAGTGATTTTGGGTAATTTTTGGCGCTAAAATTCATCTAATAAATTGTCTTTAGTCCCATTCTTTCACAATTCACATATTACAAAAAAATTGCTCTCTAAAACTACTCTCAAAGGCTTTCTTCTCTTCTAAGACAAAACTCCATTGAAGATCAAGTCAAGAAAAATCCTCCATTTCAAGTTTTCCTAAGCAATCACTTAATAAGGTATGTGAGTTTTCATCTATAGAATCCTTTCTTCTATGGAGCGCCTTCTAAATCCTCAATTTTTACATAAATAAATTATGTGAATTTTATGGGTGTTCTCTACTTCTACTCAATTTCTTCAGTTATGGTTTAGATTATGTCCATTGATCAATCCTAATGTGGATTTATGCAATTTCATGAAATTTTGACTTTTCCATGAATTCTCTCAACGTTCATTTAGGGTTGACGATGTCAGAATGAGTCTTGTTCAATTCTAACCCAATTGTATGAATTATTATTCAATTATGATTTATTTACTCAATTAAGCATGGAGTATTATCAAATTGTATAATTTTACATGATTTTGATTCAATTGACTATGAAACCATGATATAACGAATTTCCTATAACTAAGCTATGATTGCATAAATATGATTCTAAGTATGAAAGTGTGATGTGATGATGATAAGGGTGATCTAAGACCCTAATGTTTATGAAATGGTGATAAAATGGGGAGTATACCCAAATTATATGCAAATTTATGTAGATGGATTATTTCTATGATATGATATGTTTTCATGACGTTATGAAATCTATATTTATAAACTATGAAAGTATGATTTTGATAAAGTATTAGTTAAGATGATATCTATTATATGCATGATTTTATATTCCGTGGGCTATGACTTAGCATCGAGAGGACATTGGTAGATTCCATTATCCCATAACTACGTGTCATCGTATGTTTATGATGATGTTCCTATAAAGCTAGCTAATGGATCCATATAGCTTTTTAATGTGATACTCACTGTGCTAGAATAGAGCTTAAAGGGCGAGATCTTTATGTATATGTGATTCTCACCATGTTAGGATAAAGCCTATAGGGTGAGGGTCAAGTCTACCTTTGCAAAGTAGACTTTTTTTTGCTTGATGTAGAGGGAACATCGAGATTCCATGTAATAGTCCACATGGTCTTATTGTCAGTTATGGTCTTATTCCCATATGTGTATGTCTCACGCTTATATCTATGATTTTAAAGGTGCATTGATCATGCATATCTTGTCCTTACTCTATTGATATGTCTGTGCATATTGTTATTATGTATGATGTTCATTGATATATTTCATGCTCACATACTTAGTACATTCCAACATACTAACACATTTACCTACATGATATCACTTTGTAGGTACGGACAATGATATAACTCCTCACTTTTATGGCTAGATATTGGACTCTACTTGTGAAGACTTGGAGAATTCCCATGCTTCGGGAACAACCCCTTATGTTCTTGTTTATGTTGATATTGTTAAGACTTTTGTACTTTCTTATCTTGAGGGTGAGCTAGTAGCATGTTCTAGACCCTGCCAAGATCTGTGATGTAGAGGCATGTTTGGGCCTATGTTGATGTAATTTCCTTTAATGGAAAATGTTGACTCCTATTTTAGATTATTTGAAATTATGTTTCTGCTTGCTAACTCTTATGATTGCTTATTTACCTTATGTATGCTTATGATATGAGCAAAAGACTTAGATAGGGTGCCTTTGGGTGTCACATTTATCATGTCACGACTAGGCCCTAGGTCCGGATCGTGACATCAAATCAATCTATCATTGTCTATTTTGTGAAGTCTCTATCTCTACTATCTAGATGGTGCTAATGACAGGTTTATGGTTATCTCAAAGAAATAAAATGCTAACACTCTAAGTGGAAAACATAAATGGATCCTCTGGGAGTAAGGAGGTCTCACCATAATCTCTGGAATGGAATAAATCATCAATGGAGCACCTATTAAAGATCCGAAGCACTTGTATCTACATCCTAAAATGATACAGTACCAAATGGCACTAGTACATGGAATATATGGTATGTAATTAGTTGAAAAATAAAAAGCTCAAAATATAATTAACTCAAAGTAACTCAGCAAAGTGGCACAAGTTTATAGATGAACTTAAGCTTTGGGAAAGACTTAATCGTATACAATCAAACAATCATATATAGTATTATCATAACCTATTTGGGAGTTTCTCTAATAGACAATCACCACCGATGAGCCGGCGATGATACAACGAAGTGATCTTATTGTCACATCTCTTAATACTTTTCTAAGGTAAATGACGAGTCACAATCTTTGGATCCACAATTAATCAAATCAAGTCCTCTTTTGGGACAAAAGGGAAACATCTAATTTGGTTCAATTCTCCCCTACGCTGGCTACATAGCTTATTTAGTTTGAGTTGTTATTTACTCTCACCTAATTCGGTGCTTGATACTCCTCCAAGATTCAATATTCTCATAAAATTCCAATCAATTCATTTGGTTAAGTCATTCAACTAGTCTCATTGGGCTCTCGTCAATTCAAAAATATTCGTATAATTAACCCCTTCAAATAATCATGAGTTCAATTCATACACATATATAAGAAAATAAATTCTAATTTTAAGACAATGGTTTGCACTTTAGATGTTCAAGTTCAACAGAGTGAGGAACTTCAATAACTATTCAACGTTCATTCATAATTTAAATCATTTCAATTTGAGACATTCACAATTCATGCTCTCAAGTTCAATCATACATAGGAGTGGCAGGTTATATGCAACATTCAACTAGGGATCATATGAAATAATATATAACCCATTACTTTAAGTGTTTGTCACTTCATTAAAGCTACATGGGTCAAGTGAATACATAATACTTTAAAATTCAAAATTTAAACCTTTGACGAACAATTGGATCCTCTTTTCCTCTATGGTCACCAACTGAGTGAAATATTTTGATAACGCATGAAACTTAGCCTCAAAAGCAGCTACCATCATGACACTTTACTCGAGAGGAAAGAACTCATCTTTCTTGCGATCTCTTAGAGTCTGGGGGTACATACTTCTCCAAAAGCAAGGCATGAAACTGGACTCAAGTGAGTAGTGGGAAGACTGGTGATCAACATTCCACAAAGGCTCTACATCATTGCTTAACTTTCCCTTGAAGCTAGAAGGTCACAAACTACACCCCATGCAAATGTATAATGCCTAACTTGTAAAGTATCTCATAGAAATCTAGGATGAACTCATAGGCATCCTCATTCTCCAAACCTTGGAACACTAAAAGCTTCAACTCCAAGAACTTAGTCAACATCTCATGCTCAATGAAAATCATAACTAGGCCCAGAAAGAGATAAACAAAGGCTCGATACCAGTGCTCTATCATCCTAGGATCCATAGCTGCGACAAGTTGAGTGGATAAAGTCCAAGCAACGAGTACTATCGGAATGACTCCAGAGCCAGCCAACCCATCTAAAAAGTCAATATTTGCTGAATAATTGCAAGGTATAAAGGAGGAAGTCTTGCAGTCTCAGCCTGCGATTCTCCTCTGCTTCTATATTCTTCTCAACCTCAATCTCCACATTTTGTTCTATCTCATCTTCCATAATATACATATTGTGGCATGTTTTATAAGACATATATGACTCTGGATAGAACCTAAGGGTAATAAGGTTGAAAATAGGTGATAATATCAAGGGATTAATGTTTTAAGTTAAAGGAATTCCCTAAATGCATATTCAGGATTAAAGAGATGGCCTAAGTGGCACCTCACCCTTTTCAGAAGATTTAAATTGAGTTTCACTTCTTGGATGGGACTAAAAGTGCATAATTTGATAATAATGGATTATTAAGGGGTATGTTAATAGTCCAAAGTTCATATATTAAGTTTCAAAGTCGAGGAAGTTGCAAGATAAAGGTTGACCAAAGTTATCGTAAGCTTCTTTAAGAAATCCTTCTTAAATTTGGGTCAAAGATATCAGATCATATATCACAAGATATAAGGATTTATAAGGGCCATGACCTATCAAATTTAATATCTATGAGTCTAGTTTGCAATGCACAAAACCGCGCATCAATACAACTTCATAATAAAAAGTATGAGAGTTTTACCGCGACTGCCCGAGTAGGAAACCGGGTCATAGGCCGGGTCGGGTCAAGCCCAACTATATGTCAGCTATTTTGATATTTTAAAGCTAAAAATGAAGTATTTTTGTCCTTAAACAGTTTAGGAACTGAAGAGAAATATCCCACCAAGTTCCTAAGTGATTTAGGTAAGTTCTCCGCATTTTTATCATTAAAATTCTCCTACGTGTCTAGAAATATGTGCCTTATGCTTTGCGATTATTTTTCCCTCTTATTAGCTGTGTTTGAGGCTATTTTTGGATTGTGAAAAAGTGGTGTTCCTGCTTGGTTGTAGCTGACTTATTCAGGTAATCATTTTGGGGCTCTTTTATGACTATTTTGATGAAGTTCTACAAATATTTCCTCATTTAAATGCTATTCGGCAAGTCTGACCATTAATGCTAATTTATGGACTATTTATAGGTATTTGTAAGCTTTGTATATATAGTTGTTGTGAAAATTAAGACGTGAGGGACAACTCTCACGAAGAAACTTTGGGCTTTTGGACGTCCGTTGGAAAGGTATGTTAATGCTAAGCTCCGTCCTTTCTTTCAGCACAGAATTCGGGAAATTCCCAAAATGTCAAGTGTGATATTTTACCATTCTATTTCTAGAAAGACCTTCTGTGAAAGGCATTGAGATTGTAGCTGGATTATTTTCATAATGGTACGATGTTGATATTCCATTTGTTCACTCAAACTGGACATTCAATATCTATATATCAATTTATTAGTTTTCCTTACTACCTGTCCATATGTTGAGGTGTTACTCTTTTTTGTGTGGTGTCACTAAAATAAAGGGCCATTATGAGGGGAATGCAGTATTCATAATCAGTCCTGTTTTCTTACTAAAATCATATTTGAAGAACTTAAAAAGTAACAAGTTAATTTTCAATAATCTCCGGTATAACTCTTATTTAAACTACTAAGACACTTTATTCATTTTAAATACTTTATTTTACTAATTAATATGAAACCAAGTATAAGCATTATGTGAAGCATATTTATGGACCTTTTAAGATTAAGACATCACTCTAAATGTTAAGTTAAGTTCCCAAACATATTAACAAGATAAGTAAGATCCCATGGGTCATATGTATATGTTATGAAAATGATTATGATGTTATAAGAATAAGTGTACTAATGAGCCAAGGTTGGCTAAATTCATGTTATGGCGTACTATGTGCATTCAGTTTTCATATCATACATTACACGTTATGCACGGACTTCAAGCTATAATCAAAGGTATGGGGCCTATTTGCCCAACTTACTATACATATGTACATGATACGGATGGCCATAGGTTGACATATATGATGTCGGGTAGCTCCCGTAAAGGACCAACATTGCTAGCATTTGGTGGGGTATGTCATGCATTTTCATCTCTATATATATATTCATGACATGCGATTATGCGAGCATATCATGCATATTTGATTATTAGGAGGTTGAGGGTTGTCCATGAAGGTTACTTGAGTTTTGGTTACAGGTGGTATTTCTATTACCATTTTCCTACAATTATCTTTGACTTTTCTTTCTGCCTTACATACCATTACATGTTTATTTATACTGACGTCCCATTGCCTGGGGACGCTATATTTTATTTCGTGCGTGCAGGATCAGATAGTCATTCTGATTGACCTATCCACTAGGAGCCCAGTTCAGTTGTGAGTTGGTAAGCTCCACCTTTTCTTGGAGCTTTCACAAGATGCTTACTTTTTGTTGTAAAATTAGGTATAGTCGGGGCCCTGTTCCGATAATATTAGTGATTCTCTTAGAGACTATTGTAGATATGTTATTTTGAGTTGGTTCTCTTGTGCCTTTCTGTCTCTAGTCATAGGATTGGTATGTATATATAGTGTGTGACTATACCTCTGTTGTTGCAGCCTTGTTGGTTAGTCAATACTTTATCATTTTGGTTTACCTATCTTGATGTACATGACTTATTGTTGTCTAGATCATGACCTAAATAGTCCAGACTTAGATTTTTAGATGTTATGCTACCTGATCTTTTGACCCCCTAGTTTAGTAGCGATCATCATATACCAATTGGAATCAAGTTATATCATGAAAGGAAAAGAGGTTGGAGAGAGATTTCCTAAAGTCCTATAGCCTCTCAAGAAAAAGAACAAACATCTTTGTACCTTTTCGCAAGTTCTACTAGACTCATTTTGGTACAATGAGATCAACAAACTCAGGACTCTGATATTATCTTTTGTTATGACCCAACCTATCGTGATTGGCATCCATACTAAGCCTCTGTCAAGAGAACCATTACTACAACCTGAACCAAATATACTAACAAAAGACAAACATTTAATGATGTGGAAATAAGTTTAAAAAGTAGTTAAGAGTTGAGTTCCCATAAACATAACAAATTACTTTAAAACAATGCAAAAATTAACCCTTAAAACCTGAAAGTCATTATATCAAAACTTTACCTACCATCTAGAGAAAATGGGTGCAACTCTAAAAATACTAAAGTAAAATAATGTCTAAAGCTATTTAAGTCCAGAGGAAGTGTACTGAGATGATAAATGAATTCACTGGTAGCTTGAAAGAGGTGGCTCACCCTTGAATTTCATAAATCAACAATCTCCAAGCTAGGGTATGTCAGTAGCCACCAAAAGATATCCTATACTCAATAAAAAAAGAGCGAGTGCAATATTAATACATTCAACAATAGTGTACTAGTGGGATCACACAACCATTTCAGTAAATGCAATATATACAAGCAACCCCAATATTGTAAAACAACACACATATGGGGATACATTATCTAGTTATCAATTCATGATCAACATATGGTTTGACAATATCAATCTCAATGCAATAGTAAAAAATGACACTTTCATGGAACCAATTACTGTGAGTGTGTCGGTGTGACATCCGTTCTAATAGTTAGTGTACAGTATGACATCCAATCTAATATGTACTAGCGTGGTGCTTTATCTAATATGCATCAATGTAGTACCCGATCTATAATCATGTCACGACCCGGATAGGGGGCCTAGATGTGACATGGTGAAGGAGAACCCGAAAGTCCTCGATCAAGCCATCATAGTATCATTACACTCATCATCGGTTCGGAAGCGCATAAAATAAACACATAACACATAAATTCTAGGGAATTGAGGACGTGGGATTCAAACTATGGGGATGTTTTTTTTTAAAATGGGATAACATGAGTTCACATAGCACATAACAATAATAACTAAGGGAACGGGAAAATAGGAATTCAACTATAAGGGCACACCGGGGTTATGGGACTTACCACATAAGCACATAGTCATTCAAATCC
>JBCEWC010020428.1:0-10933 GCA_038996855.1 Solanum aculeatissimum
AGAGAAAATTTTGAAAAGGAAAGAAATAATTATGCAAAAATTAATTATGGATTAACTTTAATTTGAAATTAATTATGGATATTTGACTAATGCATAGTGATTGACAACTAATTGGATTCTAAAACTGAAAATTCAAAAATAGTCATAATAATAGGCTAGTAAAAGGTTGAGTGAGAAAGTTAATGTCAAGTATCAAATAAGAGGAGAGAGAATGTAAAAAAATGGGAATTTTGTAATTTTTTTAAATGGTAGGGAATTTTGAAGATTATGATAAAATAAGTTGTGTATTTATATAATTTTTTCATGAATTTTTGGTGGTATGGATTCTAATCAATTTTTCTGCAAAATCTTTATATAATCGTCTATAATTACTCGGGGAAGAATTACAATAGCCTCAACCTTCCGCACAACATTTTAGCACTTAGGGATTACACAACAGAAATGAGTCGAGTTCTTTTCATTTTTCATGTGTTAGTCCATGAATTTTTTTGGTGGTATGTCTTCCGGTCAATTTTTCTGCAAAATCGTTACAAAACCGTTCATAATGACTTGGAAAAGAATTTCAATAGTCTTAGGTTCATTTGCGCGATTTTTTTAGCATTTAGGATGCTACTCAATAGGAATTAGACAATTTTCTTCATTTTTCTTATGTGTTAGCCTATGAATTATTTTGATAGTATGACTTCTGATTAATTTTCTGTGACACCCTTATAGAATCGTCAATAATGATTCAGAGAGGAATTCCAATAATCTCGGCCTGATCCAGGCGACATTTTTTTTTAGCATTTATAGGCCACTCAGTAGGAATTTGATAATTTTCTCTGTTTTTCGTATATGTTATCCCAGAGATTTTTTTATTATTATATGACTTCTTGTCGATTTTTTCGCATAACTCTTACACAACTGTATATAATGACTTGGAAAAGAAATTCAATAACCTCAACTTGATCTGCACAATTTCTTTTAGTATTTAAGAGGTCACTTGACAACAATTAGGCAAAAAACAAAAATAAAAATCGTTTTAAATGTGTTAGCTCATAAATTTTTTTGATGATATGATTTTCAATCAATTTTTTTTATAAAACCATCTGTTAATGACCTGAGAAAGAATTTCAATAACGTCGACCTAATCTGGGCATCCTGAATGAAGATGAAGATGCCTCTGATACTGAATGGCAACACATAGGAGCTACTATACAAGTTGTACAAGAAATGCTTAAGCACCCAAATCTCCTATTTTTATCAGATAACATATACAATTGTTTTATAAAGCAAACATATAATTTTCATTGATTGATTCTAGTTTGGAAGAGAACACTGGGGGAATTACAACACTAGTCAACACTAACAAACATCTTGAGTTAAGAGAACAGAAGTTACTTGCATCTCTCCCAGGAGTAGCTGATGTCCTCTTCAATGCTGGTTTATTCATGGAAAGTGTCTATCAGTCAAGCAATAATGATGATATCTTCAAAATGCATATCATGAGCTGAGAAAATCTCAGAACACTTCCAGATGTTGGATCGAGTGTAAACCAGCACTAGACGTGTATTCACGGCAGGATGACCAAACTCAAATTGTGAGCCATAGTGTTCATTGGAGGAAGGCCAAACATCTCATTGCACGCGTACTTCACAAATAAATGAATCAATCAAATTTGAAGTGAATTCGGCCTCCAAGTGGATGCTACGAGAAGTGTAAAATCAAATCTAGGAGTCGTCCAATTCAACAATTTGTGCTCTTTTCTCAGCAGCTTTCTTCCTGACGAAGATGCCCCATCTCAATGCTGCTTTCAGTTTTAGCCACCCAACAACAGCCTTTCCTGAACGCGTCTGGTCCTCATTAACACCAAAGTTTGAAGGCATGCTGGACATGTACGGTGATCCATATGGGTAATTATTATCTTCCAAGGTACTAGAAGAAGCATGATGTTGTCCACCCATGTTGAATATATGAAGAAGATGTTGCATGTCGTCATTCTCTAACATTTCATGACTTCTCGTGCGTATTTCTTCCTCTGCGAAGAAGTCATCAGCTCCTTTATAGGATGAATTAGGAGTACCAGCAGCAAAAAAACTAGAAAATGATGACTGTGGTGGGTGAAGGGCCAGTCGACTCTCACTTCCAGGTGGCTGAGCTTGTTGTGACATGCCTACAAAGTGGTTTTGAGGAAACGAAGCACCATTTAACTGTTCATTGGCACTTAGATTCGACTCTGGGGTATATGCACCCATAAGACTATTGTTATACCCTGCAAAACAGAGATGCTCATTATGAAGCAAAACTTGGTGAAAGTTATGCAAGAGACAAATAGGTGTTATAGCATATCTAATGAGTTAGCTCAACCGGGAAGTTATTCTATCATAGATCAGCCAATTTTAGGTAAGAGTTACAAAGCGTGCTTAACAAGAATGAGTTCATGTCATACATGGCAGTAAAATATAGAGCTTAAGGTCCGCTGTCCCATTTTATGAGACTACTTACTAGGTATGGTGACGTATGTTGACTCTTCAAAATTGTTGTCAAAACCAGGTTAGATTTCCAAAAAGGCACTACTTTTGGAGGATCCAACACACACCCGTCGACGTTTTTGAAGAGTCTAAGCACCATAGATGGTGGCTAAGTAAATTGACTTGGGCATTATTTTAGGAGCAGTTCATAAGTTGGTTAAGAAAAAAACATCACAATATCATACTTGGACAATTTTACACTGATTCAACACTATTGCAGTCCTCTTCCATTGAGATTTGCAACTAGCTATATTTTCCAAATAGGTGGAGCTATTAGAGGGAGTAATATGCTGAAATAATGTTAACTTTCTTAGACACGGATTCACTTGTGAGACCTACCGTAGGTTTCTTTCTAAAACACTATAGCCCCAGAGCCACGAGCCTCTGAGTGTGTGTATTACAGAGGACAATGAAAACCAAAAAGTCACAACTATCTCTCTCTTTATTGAGTATTGACCAGCAAAGGTTACAACTCACAATGTTCTACAGATAATCAGATAGAGATAAAATTAATTGTTTTTCCAACTCTTGGGTTGTTAAAGCTATATGTCAAATTTTTATGTCTTAGTGCAAAGAACTAGTTCCAATTAAACCAAAACTTTTGGATATAAAGGCGTAGCTGATTAAATGAAGGAAAAGCGCAAGCAGGTAAAAGTGACGAACCATGTTGCAGTAAACAAGTTATCAGACAAAACCAATCATAGACCGGCTAAGAATGACAGCATGGTAGCACAAGTCTAGGACAAAAACCGTCTTACTCTTAAGGAAAAAAGGGCATGCCAGAGAATATCTGATGTGTTATTTACACTCAAAGTTCAGGCTTATTTTACAGGATGTGTGGAGATTCATATTTCTGGCAATGAATTATCGTTCAGTTACCAAAGAAGCTCACTAAGAAGCCAAACCAGCAGTAAAAGCAAAACAATTAACACAATATAACACACTTCAAGATGACATTTCTTAAGCATCAAACTAATATCTTGCATCTGATGCATATATATATACCTCCCAGTCCCATGTTCAGTCCTGGATTCGTAGGAGGCTGCTCTGATGAAGTTGAAGCAGGAACACTTGGCAGATTGAGTTGATCACATGAATTAGAATGGTTCTGAGAACCAGATGGAAGATCATACTGAGGAGCATCTGAGGTTTTATTCTGATCAAGACTTAAAAGAGATTTGCCATCATATTCAACAACTTGCATCCAGTTGTCATATGCCTTCTTGACTAAGGTGTCTACATATTCCTGCAAGAACACTTCGATGTTTACTTAAGCTCTTCCTCATACCGGACAAGTCAAAGAATACAAAGTCAGGATACGCAAATGGTCGTAACATGTTATATACTAATGAACACTACTTTTAAAGTTTTACAATATGACACTGACAAAAGAAAGTGTACAAACCGCATCATATAGGCTAAAAACAAGTACACCTCAGTCCCAAATAAGTCGGGGTCAGCTATATGAATCTTCATTTCGTCATGTAAGCTTATATCATATCATCATAATAATTCAAAAACATAAAAGTGAAAATATACATTAAAAGTTATATAATAAATAAAATAAAAGAGAACATATGCTCAACTAGTAACTATCACCTATATGGATCTTTTTCTTCCATTGTGTCCTATCTTTAGCTAAGTCTATATTGATACCAAGCAATTGTAGGTCTTTTGACACCACATCATTCCATCTTATTTTAGGTCTACCCTGTCTCAACACCTTCACTTACCATAGGTTCACACCTACAGACTGGTGCATCTATAGGTCGACGCAAAACATGTCCAAACCATCTCAAGTGACCTTCTAGCATAATATCCTCAATGTGTGCTAACTGCTAACTGCTACTTGCAATTTCTGGTGAATGTGGTCATTTCATATCCTATCTAATCTAGTATGACTGCACATCCATCTTAACATCCATATCCCCGCAACACTCATCTTGTGGATACGTTGGACTTTAGCATCCCAAAATTCAGTACCATACATGATACAACATTGCTGATCTTATATTTGTTTTATAGAACTTACCTTTCACTTTGGTAGGTATCCTTCTATCACATAACACCCCGGTAGCACTTTTCTCATTGCAACCATCTAGTTTTAATCCTATGAGTAACATCTTCATCTATCAGTCTATTTTCTTGACAACGAGCCTAAATATCAAATTTGGTTGCATTTTAGCACAGCAATCCCATCTAGTCTAACCTCAACTACTCTCCTCTCATGCTGACTAAACCTGCAATGCAGGTATCTGGTCTTCAACTTATCTGAAAACCCTTACTCTCCAAGGTGCTTCTCCATAGTTCAAGCATTTGGCTGACCCCTGGCTAGTTTAGTCAAGTAACACAATATCATCAGCATTTAGATAGACTAAAAACAGATTTAGTAAAAGATTCGTGCAAATTGCATAAAAATATGGTGGCGACTGGGAGATCAATATTGAATTTAAATATGCTGCAAATGCTTTAGTAAAAATACTCGGTCTCAAATAATTTTGGGTCAAACACAATTGGGCCGAAAGACTTGGGTTGAAAATAACAAAAACCTAGATTTAACCCATTTACGGACATGCTCTATGGCACCCATTTCCTTGACTTCAATATCCAATATGACAAATTAAATATTTTCTTGGAGGTGCTGGAAAAGATGATTTCTTCTCTGCTTTTACTGCAAGCAAATTGAAGAGCATAATGTTTTCTCTTTTCTTAAAAATAACAAATTGTCAGATGGGTTCATAACTTACTCAAAAGAAGAAAAGAGAAAAAAGAATCATGCATGATTATTTAAAAGAGGAAAATGAATTCAAGAACACAAACCTTTTGATCCTCAGAAAGAGAATCAACTGTATGATACTGTCCACCAGAGATTAAACCACACAACTCATAGATATTGCTAAACACAACCCCAACACTCTTCATATCATCAGGATAATAGACATAGAGCTTCCCACTAAGAACACAGGTCTTAGCATGCTCCACAAGAGCATCCCACATCTTATTTGACATTCCACTTCCCAGGATCTGAGACAATAACGTGAAAAGCAAGAAGAAAATGTCAAGATATAACCACAATCATCAAAGTAATTTCCGACATTACAGGCTTGATATTATTACATTTCGAAGCCTCTGAGAGTCTCTCACGATAAATCGCAGAAAGTCCTCCACTGTATATATGCCAGCTTTATTTAGCCTCTTGTGGAAGGATCCATCTTTCCCTATCTTTTCCAATCTCCAAACATCATCATTTAATGCTGGTGGATAATGTTTCTTGTATACTGTAGAATCAGTCACAAAACTACAACCGATAAGATAATTGTGATTTTCATATAAAGTGGCATATAATTAGACATAATATAGACTTACATTCTCCTCGATGATCCTTCACACTGAAGGCTTCTGTTTTTGCCTCACGAATGTGAATTCCCTCTCGAGAACCTGATACAACTTTCAATCCTAGCCTGAACTTTCTGCTTCTGATCCAGCTAGAGTTGTCAGTAAATGTAAACTCACCAAGACTACCTACACCTTCCTTCAATATCACTTGCAAGTCTCCTGCAAGAAGTGGCCTTTTCCCATCACGCTCCTTCACAATGTGAGACTCAAATTCTTCTTCAGTCCAGCCATCATCGTCCTCATTATTAAAATCTCCTCCAAGCACAACAACCTCTAGTTTAACAGAGGATTCTGGTCCTGATGTTACAACATGGCCCGTATTTCCATCAAGCAAGACAATATGGATTGCAGAACCCTGCTCTCCTTCTACTTTACCTCCTGTAAAGAGAGGCAGTGACAATTTAGACCTGAACTGAAGCTGCAAATTTCTCCCATTTGGCCTTTCAATTCTTTTTGGAGAAACCCTGCATCATTATTTAGCTGTTCAGTATCAAGGCGGAGGGGACAGTCATTTAAAGCAAAATTACACGGGAACTCAAGCAAGCAGAGGCAGTACTCTAGCTTTTGATGAAATTGCCCGAGTGGAAAAGGGTAAAGTGGCCAAGAGCCTCAACGCTCTCATCCAAAATTAACACAGGCACTTTCTTAAGCTAATCAACACTTAGAAATCAGAAAAAAGATTGCATGTTTTTTAGTAACATCCAGATGTTAGTTATGCTAGTTCTTGAAATAATTCATTACATAATCAGCATCCATTGGAAGACTAGCCATAAATCTGTACAAATTTGGCAGAAGAAACTTATCACAGGAAGTTAAGTTAGTTAAACATTGAAGTTTAAAACTATGACAATTCCAATAAAACCAGCAAAGCAAAGGGTAATTTCTGTTTGAAAAGGTTCACATATAAATAATATAATACCCTGGAGAATACTTATAATGTGAGCACATCAAGCAACAGATATCAAGTGAAAGAAAATAGTCCATTCTAATCTGATTGAAGCCTGGGCACTTTTCCATTTAGTATGTTTTAATATCTAATCATTTGTGGAGCTCTGTGACAATATACAGACATAACAGAGACGGGTTTTTTTACACACTAGTACCTCTTCAAATTGATGTCCTGTCTCCGTAACCACTCTTTTTACCAAACTAACTCTAATATTGCTGCCATGCAGCACTAGCATTTTATGACAGATCTACAACATGGACCCTAATCAACAAATTGATCAACAGAACATAATGAATACATGACAGCTACTATGGGTGCCAGCCTGACCTAAATTTATAACATCAATCAAAAACCAGAAAAACTCCTCTCTAATGTTCACATCTCAATTCTATTTAGAGTGAACATTGATAGGTTCAAAAGTAAATCAATATGATCCTCAAGGGGATAAACTGTAAACACCTAGAATCTGACATACCTCGAATTAAGTTTAGTAGGGCCAAGTTTTGCCAAAGCACGCTCCACTTCTTCACTAACCTAGTGAGCACAAAGGAATATCCAGAAATAAAGATACAAGAACCACCAAAGGCAGAAGACATCTTGTGCAAGTGCAACAAGAATGAAAAATTAAGCATTGCGCAGCGATCCCCAAAAGAAGAAACATAAGCACGCTTCAGCATGGTTTCTAATCAATATAGGAGCTCATGTACTGGTTAACAGACTTGCGCGACCAAAATCTTTCAATGTCATGCATCAGTACATGAAAAAATAGCCATTCCCAAACGTATTTACAATAGCACCTTGAAACTAAGCTCAACAAATCACTTCCCCATACAACAACTTTAATTACATGTCTTTAACAGAAAAGAAAGTCTGACCCACTTAAAACTATCAGATAAGAAAGAAAACTTGAGCATATGGCATTTCGAGAAAGCATTGACACTGTGTGCGCAAGCATAGATATTGAGAACACTCTCATGAGGGGAGAGAGAGAGAGAGAACTTCTGTAGAGATTACAACCGCTATTGTTTAATAGCTACAATACACAATGGCATATCAGACAATGGTCTCATAAGCCCATGCCACAATCATCAGTTCTAAGAAGTACTTTGAGATCAAATATCTATAACTTGTTCTGTTTAGCTTGCATGGACATAAATTTATGCATCTTTTCATTTTTTGTGTTAATTTGTTATACATTAACAAGTAATATCTGTAGCTTCCAACTCATCTGATCTTCTTTCTCTTATAACAGTCTTGAACTCGAGACCTAGTGGGTGTGGAGAAAACTCCCTTAACCACTGTGAACAAGAGTGAGTGACTGATCTGTAGCTTCCAACTCATACTGGAATAGGATACTGAATGGGTGGTTGAGACTTCCATGAATTAAGGTAATTAGAGATCACAACAAAAGTGCTTCTTAACATCCAGCAAATGGAAAGAGAGTTATAAATGGCCAAATAGTCTTACAACTCTCCGAAGAATTGGCTCCAGTGATGAGCAGAGTTTCTGCAGGCTGTCCACCTTGAGCGCTTCAACAATAACACTGCATTAAACATGTAGTTTTCAATAAATAATGCAATTGTTACCATGAATGATACACAGAAAGATGAGATCAGCTACAATAGGTATTTGATTTCAACTTCACAGAGAAGAATATAATAATCCAGCTCACACAGTTTCATGTTAGATTGAAGCACAAAATACGACATCCAATAACTATGAATCTATTGTTTTACATTAAAGAAACTATGGACAGAACAACAGATTTTCAAAATGAAAAAATTGTAGTCAAGATGGTGACACTAAAAGTAATTCAATTGATTAACCATCACATAGAACAGGCCTGTGAGAGAGGCATCTGCCAATTTGACGGGTCCGAGATACCAAAGCATATACAGAATTCAAAGCAATTAACTTGATATGCTTAAGTATGCTCATGGTTGCAAATTGGAGGGGATAATGTTCATCTCTTTGCAAGATCTGGTTAATCCTACTGACATTTGATAGCTCAAACTTTGATAGGCATGGGAACTTACGTACTACATTACTTCTATTATTGGACAAGGCATCAATTCAAATCCAGTTTCCAAGATATTGGCAACAAGAGGTGGCAAGTGCCACAAATGTAGCTCAGATCACCTCAAATCGACTTCTCAGAAGTCAGGACTCCATATATTACACTAACAAATTAAGCCACGACAAAGCAGACAGTATATGAACCTCTTGAAATACTGCACCATAACAAAAGGTCGGGAATTACAATAAGAGTTGAGCTTAAGAAATTATGCAGCAATTGTCACTAGCTATCAAGCCAAACTTATATCTTCCTTCCCCCAATTTCCAAACAAACTATCTGTTGTCAACGTTCTTTGTGATGATAGATAAACATATCCATCAATATTATAACTTCTCTTAACAAACGTATTACCAACTATCCCATTTATACTATGATCATTCTCAGTCTTCACCCTCCACAAGAACTAGCAGTGTCTTTAATAAGTAGCTTCCCAAATCTCTCCAACTTAAACTCCTACTGAAATATGATTACTGATTCAATGAAAAATAAAAGTGCCACACTGTTACTCCATTGACAAAATTAGCTAAACAGAGATAGAAAAAAGTACTAAAATACATTTACATGGTACATTTTCTACACCATGATTACTGATTACTGATTTTAGCCTAAAATGAAGATTCAATCCAAATTATACTGCCCATGAGCACATTAAACTATCCATAGCACAACAACACAATTATCAGGGGCGTGCTCTACCGCTGAGCTGATAGCCCCCCGTGCCAGCCTCACACTCCGATGAGCACATTTAACTATCTGTGGCACAACGACACAATTATCAAGGGGGTGCTCTACCACTGAGCTAATAGCCCCTTGTACGGCACAAATTATCAGGTGGCACGTTCTACCACTGAGCTAATACCCCCTCGTGCCAGACTCCCACTCTGATGAGCACATTATACTAACCATGGCACAACAACACAATTATCAGGAACACCCTCTACCACTGAGCTAATAGCCCATCATTCAACCTCCCACTAGGGGGCCACTATGCCAAAATCTAGAGAAACCCCATTTCTCTCTTTCCCTTCTTTTTCGCCCCCATGTCGCCATACACCCCCCAATACAACACACAAAATATCATATACTAAAAAAAACATAATTCTTGATGAATTAAGTTATATTTACCTGGCAAGAGCTGGCCTTTTCCTATCAGGCTGACCTTCTTCATTACTGTTTGCATCAAGTGTACGTTTTTCTCCACTGGGTCTTTCCATGAAATTTCTCTGCATTTTTCTCAATTACAGTATATTGGGTCTCTTCAGATCTGATTTTTCAACTATTCTCACTTAAAATTTGAGCTCACACAAAGAATCAGATTCCTAACGGGAAAAAAGAAGATAAAAAAGAAGTGAAAAAGGAAAAACAAAAGAAACCAAAGATGATAGCGAAAAGGGAAAGCGGGAAAATTGAAAGATAAGGAAAAATGGTTGAGAGGTTTCGCGGAAAGTTCGAGGGAGATGTTGGGACTTTTTGGGGTTATCTGCAGATTCTGCACTAACCGTTAAAAAGCTTTATTGTTTTCATGGCTGCCTGGCTTTGGTTTGCATACTGTATCTTTACGAAAAAATTGAACTAGTCAAATCAACTCAACTGTTCAGAAGATTTCTTTTTACTAGTAGAATCTTTAGTTGAACGTTTATCAAAAATAAATTTTTAACTTTTCAAGATACAAATTAAGCATATTTCAAAGTATAAATTAAGTGTATTAATTTTTAATCGAGAATTTATCGAAAATAAACTCTTAATTTTAATATCTCATATCATGATATTATTGTTCGAGTACATGTACTTTTGTACATTGGCTTAATAATTTGTCTTGTTCAACTTGTTAGCTGGCAAGTATGATTGGACATTATAATTTGTACTTATTCTCTAGTATATCCTTGTAAGAAGCTCTAAAATGGCTTTTCATATTTGGTGAAATGTGTTATAAAACTGATTCTGAAATTAACTAGAATAAATTTAAGGCGGAACAACAATTGAAGAAGAGAAAGGGAAGGA
>JBCEWC010020429.1:0-10932 GCA_038996855.1 Solanum aculeatissimum
AAATTTATAAACCAAACACCTTTAGGAAGGTTATGTTTCTCCCACTCTTCTTAGCAATATTAATTATAAGTAAGCTTTGACATTAATGAGTTGATAAATTAATTCTTCTCATAATATTAATGAAACTTCGTTAATATTTTTTTAACCGATATGTTTTAATGGAAAGATTTCAATAATTAATCAAATTCATTGAACATATGAGTTTTTCAACCTTTAACATAAATGAAATATGAAAATCCATGAAATATTTTGTTCATTTATAACGTACATGTCTAGATTCTATTAATTGCTTTCCCTATTTATGCACCACATAACTTTGTCTTGAGAAAATATCAGCTTAATTAACCAAAAATTGACATTGTGCTATCAAGATATATACAGGGTTAGCAAGATCTTTTTCCTTCACTTTTTATGAATTAATGATTTAATTTCTTTTTTTTTTACATTTTTTGTTATAAATTTTGTGTAACAACAAAATAAGAGAAAAAGATCATAGATAAAATAGTTGAATCCTTATACATTATCGATCATTTTTGCCATGTTCTTATATATACACAAGTTTCATCTGTGTAAAATATTTATAAATCATGAAAAGTGATGCATATTAAATTACGTGTAAATTTAGCATTGATGGAAAGAAAATGATGGGATTGGAGGAGATTTGCAAGGTTTTGTTCATGTTATGTATGACATTAGTAAATTGCAAAACATACCCTCCAAGAATAGAAAGTATTTGTTTTGATGAATGCATAGAGTTTTTAAAAGATAATAATTTGGTCATATGCCTCAACTGGAGTTAGAAAAAATATGTAAAAATGAAGTAGCAGGATTCGAGTGTGAGCTTGATGGAGGTTATATTAGTGGCTAATGCCTATAGCCCATTTAGTAATACATAATTTCACATATATGTATAATAATTATTTGTTCATCAAAATAATTAATTAATGGAGCACAATGAAAGCTTTATTAAATATTATAATTATTTTCTCCGATTTATCACTCATATTCTAATATTTTATGATTCACATTTTCTTTTTAATTATTAGTATAAGGATTTTCAAATTAGAGATTTCTGGTACACGGTGTTAATTGGAAAAAAAAGACTTTAACTTCAAAAATTCGATTATTTACTTAATTAATTTAAGTAATAACCAAATTTTCAAAATTACAGAGTCGCCACTTAATTTTTAAAGTAAAATTAAGAAAACTAATTAATTTTAAAACCTAACAGAAAATTTTTAAAATTTAGAGAAAATGATTCGAGATTCAATTTCTACTTTCGAGAAGAACTTAATCACTCGAAAATAACCGCTTAAGTGCAACCGCCAATTAGGAAAGATTTGACTAATTTTGAAAATATTTTGAAAGAGGAACTTTGAAAAATAATTTAAGTAAAGTAAAAATTTAAACTCTAAAGTTTTTTCTAAAGGGATTTAAAACTTAGACACTTTTGAAATTTTAAAAATCTTTGAAATGACTATGTGTCTAAAGAAAATTTCAAGGCAAATATTTTAATCCAGATTTTAAGAAAATTCACAAGAATTTAATTTTTGCCAAAAATGATCTTAACACTTAAAGAAATCACAAAATTACGAAGATAAAAGAGATTTAACATAAACAACTAATCTGTGGGAAATTAATCAGATTTAAACCATAACAAATAACAATAAAGTTAGAGTTAGGATATACACACAAATAATTCAAGTAATATGAATAAACACAAAAAATAATAAAATAAAAGAGATTGGGCTTGCCTAGCCCATTTTAATCTTCGATGCTGTCTGTTTAGCCCATAGTGTGGGCTCCTGGCCCATTTCCTGCTTCTACTAGGCTGACCCGAAAATGTAAGATAGAGTCCGAAAGGACTCGAAACGGCATCACATGGAAAAGAGTCCTTTTAACTCCAAAGGATGACTTGACAAGCTCAAAAATAATTTTAACGAACAAAAAACAAAAAATAATACTATTACAGCACTAACTGGTTAAAAACGTCAAAAGACTAAGCCGTCAAAGACCCTTACATACCTAAAATAGTGATTCATAACAAAGAACAGACTGAGACCAACCTTGAACAACACTACTGATAGACATGCTTCAAACGTCAACATATCATACATGAGAAATATTACACCACACAGACGTTCCAGCCCTAACCAGTAACCTCATTCAGACCCAAATCTCCAGCAAAACACACTAAGCACGTAACATTCAAACGCAAAAAGACATGAGAGGTGAAGACGTAACCTTTTTGCGTGCAGAAACTGGAACAAACGAGCCGAAAGATGAAATCTTCACCACAAATCCGAGACTCTTTTATGAAAATTTCAGCTTCGACACCAAAGTTTCAGCTTCGAACTTTCTCTAGCTAATGAGCTCTTTTAAAATGACTAGGGATTCTTAGGGTTTTGAGAGTAGGAGGCGGCTGAATTCCTTAATAAAATCGTCCTTAGAGTGAAATTGAAAGCTGAAATTCGTCCTCCTTTACAGAGGGGAAGAGGGGGGAGTATTTATAGGCAAATTTTTAGGGCTGAGGAAGGAGGGAACCGAGGGTGATTTAGGGATTTCGGACTGGAATTTTTAAATTCGAATTCGGATAAGGGAGGAACGAATCCATTCAAGGGGTTACGAGAATCCGCCGTTGATTTTGAGGGATTGAGGCAGGATAAAGAAGAGATGATGCCGCGTGTTGGAATCGTCTCAACGGAATCGTACGGGACAACGAAAACGAGCCACGTATGGGAGAAATCGTTGAGGGGAAACGAAGGAGGAATCTGGGTTCTTAGAGGGGGATCGTTGAGGGATTTGGGCGTCTGGGTTGAGCAAAGAAGGAGAGTGGGAGAGTGAGGAGCGTGAGAGGAGAAAATAGAAAGAAAGGGGGCGCGTGTTAAGAGTGTTGGTGAGGGAGTGTATGTGTATCCGTGTATTTGTTTGCTGAGAGGCTGAAAGAGGGTTTGGGCCGGGTCGGCTAATATAATTGGGCTGAAAGGAGTTAATGGATTGGACTGGGGGTGTTATTTCGGGCTGGAAGGAGAGGAATTGGCGGGTTGGGTTGAGGGAGCAATGTGGGCTGGAGCTGAGGATATAAGTTTGGGCCGAAATGAGGTAGAAGTTATTTTCTTAGGTTGAGAATATGGGTTTAGGCCGGATTGCATTGAAGTGGGCTGGTTTGAGGGTATAGGATTGGGCTGAATTTTTGGGGCCAAGGAAAATAGGATTGGGTCTGAAAAAAAAATTAAAGGGTGGGGGATTTCAACAATTGAAGAAATAGCCAATGAATTGCAATTATGACCAATTAAACGTAATCAACTTGAATTTAATTGATTAAATTGACTACGGGATGAATTAACACGAATTAATTAAAGAGTTTTAAAATGTCAACAACTTAAAATAATCAAATTTAATTATGAAACGGTTAATTCTAGAAGTGATTAAATTAAAAATAACAAAACTTCTTATTGAGAACTTGGTGCAAAATTGAATGAGACATAAAAAAACCCTTTGTTAAAAATTGGGTGACATGACACTCCCTGTTGATTCTTATATAATCATATGAATTAAAACACCTCTTCACTTAATAGTTATTTAGTAACACCAATATTCTATCTATGGCAAGACTCATGAGGAGGCTGGGTGATTCGGGTCGGACTCATGATCAAATATAATATAACGCTTACGTGATGGATTTAATTAACAAATAAAATTGTACCTTTGTTATTAGTTATAATTTTTAGCACAATGATAATCACTTGATCCTAATAATAGCTCTTTTACGTTTTACTAAATAAAAAACATACAACATTTGCTCGACAATTAACTTATAAATTTGGCACAACGTAGTCTCAAAAACACAATTTTGGGAAAGCATTGAAGCAAAAAATGCTACTATGTCGCTCTGGGCCGTTGCATTTGCATATATCTAAGTGATACCTACCCAGTTCGTTTAGTTTTATGGAACTTGAATGCTTCAATTTATTGACTTAATCAACGAAGATCATCAGGCAGGAGCGTCGCAAGCACATTAGTGGCCTAAGACGAAAATCGAATGAAGGCGTTAAACTTAAGAAAATAAATTAATATATTATCTTACGAATTTTATTCTTTTAATTCTTTGAGTTGCAGAATTGTTTAAAAAAATATAATTGACTTCATTCAGTAATTCTTTTCAATTGACCTTATAATCATACTTCAGATGTGTCAAACTTATTTCAATAATTCTTTTTTTTTTATGAAATAAAAATATCTATGATAAATAGTACTTATTATTTTTTCTAAAAAAAATCTATAACCTATTATTACTAAAATAAAAACTGAGGCCCCTCTTATTATAACTCTAGCCTGAAACAAGCAGCGATGACCGAAAAAATGTTATTCAAAGAAAAAACTCTTATTATAACTTTCCAAATGATTGAAAGAAAAATTATGATTATGAATCCACAAGCCTAATTATTTAATTATAACTCTAATGATTAGTGTTGAACTATTACGAATTATTATATCCAAAAGAGAAATATGGAGATCTGAAAATGGGTCCTAGCTATTTACAAGTTTAGTGCTAGCTATGACACTGCACTCTTTTACAAATTTGATTTTCGACTTATTAATACTATAGTGCAATCTTAGAAGAAAAAAAAAAGAATTCAGTAACTTTGACTCTAACTTTGTTTTTGTGTTAAAAAATTAAAAAATTTATCTTCGTCTTCACCTCTGCCTCTATTCTTAAGAAGTCATGTCCCTTAGGAAACTTACATGCTAGCTAGTTAGGTCAGTAGTGGGTCAATAGAGATGCTAACTTTAGCATGCTTTGCTCGAGTACTAAATCAAATTAATTTGTCAAACTGAAGATAAAAGTGGCAAAAGAAAATGACATCTTTTGCCCTTTTGTAATTTAAATAGAAGAAAAGAGCTTTTGAAGTCTTTTACATGTAAAAATAAAAAAAATTATTAAAAAGAAAACAAAAAACTAAACAAAGTTGATAAAAAATTAGAACGTACCATACAAATGAATTATTATCTCCAAGAGAAGGTAGAATATATATAAAATGATGAAAGAACATGCCCAAAAATCTGTGACACTCAAATTTATCTTCAGTATACTAGTACTAGAATTTGTGCAGCATCACTTGGAGACTTGGAGTAATATGAACCAAAATTATATTGGATCTATATTATTATACTGAAGGCACTACAAGAAAGCTACTTAATTGTGGTGGATTTTTTAATTATTTGTGACAGTTTATGATCATAATAAAAAAATTACGGCAATTTTTGAAAGTGCCATAATTAGCGCTGCCACAAGCATAATTATGGCATTTTTTTGAAACCTTCACGATGACCGTCACAAATTAAATTTTGAATTTGTAGGAGTTCTAAAGATAATGAATGGCATTTTAGAATCTCCACAAAATGATATCAATGTTTTCAAAAAAAATATATATTGTGAGAGTTTATAAACCTCCGCAATATGACACCGATATTTGAAAGAAAATATTGGGGGAGTTTATAAAAACCCCCCACAATCTAATTATAATATTCCAAAATAATATATCGTTGGAGTATATAAAACCCCCACAATATAATTTTAATTCTTTTGGAAAAAAAATATGTGGGAATTTATGACCACTACAATATAATATTGATGTTTTTAAAGAAATGGTAGTAACAATTCAATTCTGTCACAATATTTTGTAGTTGAAAATTATTTTTTATTATAAATTTAATTATAGGAATAAATAAATTAAAAAGATAATTACTTGCAACTTATATCCACCAAAATCGAAATATTTTTGCTAGTGAAAATTTCTTGCAATTCAAAATTTAATTATAGGATTAAATACATAACATGGATCAAATTCTATCAAAAAATAACTATGGTGACAAACGTTACAAATTGCAATGAAGTGTTACATCAAATCAAAAGTCTCCCAAACATCATCTTTTTGAATCTTGATGCATCAACAAAAAAGACAAAGTAAAAGAGGGGAATCATAGTCCAGACACAAGCAAAGAAACTTTCAAAGAGAAGAAAAGTGAATATCTAAACTTTTTTTTCTTGAATAGAAGACTAAAATTCCCTTTAGGATACCAAAAATGTGGTCATTTCTATAGTTTTCCCATGACAAAAAAAAAAAAGCAACAGGGCAAAATTCAAGGAACTAAACAATTTTAAGAACATAACAAACATTTGCTCACTATGTAAACTTCATGTTGCTTTACCAATATAGCTAGTCAAAAATGTGGTTCAAGAAGCTTGGGATGTAAAAGTCCAGGGGAATAACATGTGAAAGTTTCAATAGAAACTCAAAAATTTAAGCAGAAAGTTGAGCATCTAGTCAAAGAAACACATTGAAAATGTATTTGATCTTGTGACGGAATGGAAAACCAAGATACAAAACTTAGAGGTTGATTATATTGATAATGAAATGATGATCGCAAGGAACAAGTCCACAAGGCTTAAGATGAACATACTAAATGGCTCAAGTTTGAAGAAATCATTCTGAGACAAAAGACTAATATTAGATGGCTTGAAGAAGGAGATGTTAATACCAAATATTTTCGTGCCATCATTAATGAGAAAAAGAGAAAACTGAATATTCAGAGGATCCAAAATAGTGAAGGAAATGGACCAATGGTGATGATGTTATCTCTACAGAGTTTATTAATCACTTTACTCAACTATTTCAATAAGATGGTGAAACCGAGCTTCATTATATTGACTATCTTGATCCTATTATTAATCAAAAAGATAATATTATGTTATGTGCCATGCCGCATGAACTAGAGATCTGGGAAGCAGTGTTTGCTCTTAGTCCTTACAGTGCACCTAGCCTCGATGATTTTGTGGGTTCCTTTTATCAAAATTGTTGGGATACTATCAAAAAGGACCTAATAAATGTTATCCAAGATGTATTTAATGGGGCAAAGCTTACCAAAATTTATACAAGCACGTGCCTTATTCTTCTACCAAAAGTGGAAAATCCTTCATCTTTTAGTGGCATGAGACCTATTAACCTCAATAACTGCTCCAACAAGATCATCTCCAGAATTTTGAGTACCAAGCTAAATTGTTTATTATCTGAAGTCATATTAGAAAATCAGTCGGGTTTTATTAAAAGAAGATCGATCACCTTTAATGTTTTTATAGCTCAGGAGATCATCCATGTTATCAACAAAAAGACATGGGGTAGAAATGTGGTGATCAAATTTGACATGACAAAAGCTTATGATAGGGTCAATTGGAATTTTCTAATCGTTGTTATGAGAAAGTTGGGTTTGCTGAGAAATGAACCGATTTGATTTGGAGATCCATCTCTAATGTTTGGTACTCAGTGTTGATAAATGGTGTCAGGAGAGGTTTTTTCCACTCTACAAGAGGAGTTAAACAAGGAGATCCCCTTTCTCCTTCTCTATTTGTTCTTGGGGCAGAAGTACTATCAAGGTTACCCAACCAACTTCCTTTTATTAATCAATTCAAAGGGTTTAGTATGTCATTACAAGCTCCTCCTATCACTCATCTTGCTTATGCAGATGATGTGGTGATTTTCTCTTCTGCTAACAAGAAATCATTGGAAGTTATTATTGGGCAACTTCAAACTTATCAAAGATGTTCTGGTCAGCTGATTAACATTGATAAAAGCTATATTTTGATCGATAAAGATGTCACTATAAATAAGATTTTGAGAATCAAAGATATTACTGGGTACAAGCATGAAATAATTTCTATAACTTATTTCAGATGCCCCTTGTACATTGGTAGACAGCTTACTACATATTATGGGGACATGGTTGATAAAATCATTAAAAGAATTACAGGTTGGCATGGAAAACTTTTACCTCACGGGAAAATATTTATTTTGATTAAGCATGTGTTACAATCTCTTCTTATTCACCTATTGTTTGCGGTAGAACCCCCAAAAATGGATAGACATATGACTAAATTATTTTGGGGTTCTTTAGAGGGTAATCAAAAGTACCATTAGAATGTTTGGGACAAGATGGTGTATCCGATTAATGAAGGAGGCTTTGAGAGACTTCAGGATGTCAATGAAAGCTTGAATATGAAAATATGGTGAAAGTTTTGAACCATATGGTCCTTATGGTCTAAATTTCTTGATGCTAAATATTTTAGGTTCACGTCCCCTGTTGCTAAAAAGATTATGCCTACTCAATTTCTTATCTTGAAGAAAATGCTTAGAAGTAGAGATAAGATGGAAGAAGAGATCTTGTGGAAGATTAATAAAGAAAATTCGAACCTCTAGTGCGATAATTGGACTAACATGGGAGTGGTAGCTCATATTATTCACATCCAAGGCCCACCCATGAATTCTAAAGTTGTTGATATTATAAACAATGGGGTATGAAATATCAAACATATACATTTTCTAGAGTTCTTAGTTGAGCACATTCTTTCTTTGGGAATAGGGGTGCAAGACACAATTGATATTGCTATTTGGACTCCATACAATAAAGCAACATTCTCAACTTTTACTGCATGGAATATAGTAAGACAGAGAAAAGAAAAGTCCCCTTTACTTATGACTCCATCATATTATGTTTACTGTTATAAAATGACAAAGTTGTCAGTTCCTGAAATAGTTACAAGTCATCATACCTTGCTAAGAATGCACCTTTTTGTTGAAGGTATGCTAGTCAATGGCCTAGACTGCAAGACCTAACATAATTTGAGAGATTGAGGACCGGTTTATTTAAGATTTCTTTCCCTCTCGTTCCATATATTGAATAGTTCTTTTGAAGGGTTGTTCCAATTATTCCAGGATGAACTAAACAAGAAAATCTTACACCTATTTGTGAGATTTCAATAGATCTTATTAGGATTTGATATGTATGTTTGCCTTGGATGTGGTGAAAGAAGGTTTATATGTGATCTACATTAAAAGTGTAAAATAAAGCTAGAAAAATCATAGAGTTGCAAACTTAGCAAAGTAAGTTTTCAGAGAAGTCATAGGGGTAATTGGACATGCTACCACTAGAAAGTGAGACACATTTTGTTCAGAACTTATCCACTTTAAAAAGAAACAAGATAGAGAAAGATGAACACTAGATAGAAGAATAACAAGAAAAAGTTAAGAAAGCAAAATAACTTGTCTGTTATCTGCCAGGAGTAGCTGCATATACTATGAGGTGTCTCTAAAGTGATCTCTCGAAAGATAAATTTCCCATTTACTTATTAGCCTACAAGCATGGAAAACAATCACGCTTATAAACTTGAAAGCAATATTCGGCCACCTACCCAATTATTAAATAATGTATCCTTTAAAACTACATTCAAAATAAAAAATATTCTAGTATGTTTTCGATTAGAGATTTTAAGTTAAAGAACATTGTAAGAGAAAATAGGAAAAATATCCGACCCTCATAGCCAAAAGTGTATGGCGCCAGCTGCTAAGTTGTCAAATCCATCTACTTGATAGATTGGACATTTCTTTTCTCCTTGGTTGCTAATGGTTGCTTTGAGAAGATGGTTAAATACCATAATTAACTTGGCTCGACTTACAATTATTTTATGAAATTGAAAGTCAAATCTCTAAAAGAAAATCTTTATTCTATCAAAGTTCAACCTTTCTAAAATTAATCAAGCATATTCATCCAATGATAGAAAATATATCAACGTAGAGAAGTCCAATCAAAAAATGAATTAACTAAAATCTCCATTGGAAAAAACAAAGATAAAATTTCAACTTCAACTAAATTAGTCAGATCAAAAACTTATTG
Organism: Solanum aculeatissimum; assembly: GCA_038996855.1. Taxonomy (NCBI): domain Eukaryota; kingdom Viridiplantae; phylum Streptophyta; class Magnoliopsida; order Solanales; family Solanaceae; genus Solanum; species Solanum aculeatissimum. The sequence continues at coordinate 9,730 of JBCEWC010020429.1, forward strand.
AATGCTAAATTTTAACAACATTTATTCCAAATTAGATCAAAAAATCACACGCAACCACCAAAACATACTTCAAAAATAATTGATAGTATTAATGGTTAATAAAAAAAACTCAGTTAGACATTGCATCTGTTGCTAGGTTAGTAGCAACATTTGTCTCTACTATATCATTAATTATACGATCTGTATCTAAATCTACATAGTCATCACCATCAGCAAAAAATTATTCAAGTTCTTGCTCTTGTTATGGTTCATTCTTGCATACATCTTCTATCACCTCTCCCATATCATACAAATATTTTGGCTTTAGATGCATAGCAACACTCCAACCTTTATTGACAATATCATCTACATAGTATACATGTTGTGTTTGAGATGCTTCGATGTAAGGCTTATGCTCTTCATGTTCACCAGTGTGAATCAATTTACCAAAATTAACACAATTAAGATTTCAACGATCCTTTTTATACCCTTTATCTTGAGTAGTATCAGCCCATTTACATTTGAAAAGAACAACTTTGAATCATCCATTATAGTTAATCTCAATAATATCTTCTAATTTCTCATAATATGGTAACTCTGCTTGCCTTAAATTTCCATCAGAACTACTAGCAATACCTGATGTTTTAGAGGTTAAGAAAACTCCACTATTCTATGTTTTCAAGTCTTCTTCTCAAGCCAAAGTTTAAAATTTAGACTCATTTATGTTATATGCAGTGAAGCTTCTTGCATTTACAGATGGACCTTATGCTAAAAACTTTAGATCAGTAGACATTGTATCTATTGTGTCTGGATTCATAATCTAAATAAAAAAAGCTTACTCAAATTTACTCATCAAATTAAATATAAATAATAAGAAATAACTGTTTACTAATCCACTTTTGTAACCAATCAATAAATTCTTTATTAACTCTCCTCTCTATATCTGTAGGTGAAGGTTTTCTTCCCATTGAACTCCTTTTTATGTGTTGTCTGAATTCTCTATATGAAATAATTAAATTAATGTTAAGGAGCATGACTATCCTACTTCAAACATTACAACACCAAAGAACACAAAATTTATAAGAGTTACTCACTCAACAAATGGTATGACTATTGCACAATTCAAAAGAACATATCGATGAGTTTGTAGTTTCTGCATAGGAGTTAAAGTGTACTTTTTCGGAGCTGATGCAGGTTTACCTAATTGAGAAAAGAGAGTCGACA
>JBCEWC010020430.1:0-10932 GCA_038996855.1 Solanum aculeatissimum
AAAAAGAAGATTTTCACTTTAACTTGTCACTTTTAACATATCAAAAAAAGTAACATTAATTACTTATTCCCTAATCATTTTTCAAGACCTAATACTAAACATCAATTAATAAAGGTAGTGTGGTAAAATATCCATGTCAATTATTATTTTCTTAATGGGGTATACCAAATCCAAGTGTGCCAAGTAAAAGTGAACGGAGGGAGTATCATTCTAAAAATGAGAAGCTTTGAAGTGCAAAGTTTGAACACCATGTGGACATTACTGTTGGTTGCATTAGAAAAGTAGCTACCGAGGTACTAGGAGTTTCGAGAGGGAACTTTGGTGGACTTCAGAGTGATTAGTGGTTCGAATGGAGAAGTTCAAGGCAAAGTGAAAACTAAGAAGATTGTTTATATGAAGTGGTTGGAGTGATGAGAGGAGGATGAAAAGTGAAGGCTTAAGGATATCTATGAGATAGCGAAGACAAAAGCGAAGACGGCGGTGACGAGTACTAAGACAACAACGTTTGAGCACTTGTATGTGGAGCTAAATGATAAAGGCGGGGACAAGTGATTGTATAGGCTCGCAAAAGAGAGAGAGAGGAAAGCTCGCGACTTGGACCAAGTGAAGTGCATCAAGGATGAGGAGGGTGAGGTGTTAGTGGATGAGACTTCCATTAAGCTAAGGTGGCAAGCTTACTTTCATAAACTCTTAAATGAGAAAGGGGATAGAGATATTGAGCTGGGCGAGTTGGCATACTTTGATAGTCATCGAGATTTTAGTTATTGCAGGTGTTTCAGAGTTGAGGAGGTTAGACGGGCTATTAGTAAGATGAAGAGAGGGAGGGCGATTGAATCCGCTGAGATTCCGATAGATTTTTGGAAGAGCATGGTCAAGGATGGTATGGAGTGTTTGACTAGGTTGTTCAATACTATTATGAAAACCGCTAAGATGCCCGATGGATGGAGGAGGAGTACGATAGTTCCATTGTACAAGAATAAGGGTGATATTCAAAATTGTAACAATTACAGGGGTATCAAGTTGTTAAGCCACATTATGAAGATCTGGGAGAGAGTGGTGGAGATGAGGGTGAGAAAATGAGTGTATTTTTTAGAATCAGTTCGGATGCATGACGGGGCGATTAACTATTAAAGCAATTCATCTTGTTTGGAGGTTAGTGGAGAAATATAAGGAAAGAAAGACCTTCACATGGTGTTCATTGATCTCGAGAAGGCCTATGACAAAGCCTCGAGGGATGTCTTATAGAGGTGTCTAGAGGCAAAAGGTGTTCCAATGGTGTATATTAGGGTGATAAAGACATGTATGATGGAGCCAAAACTCGGGTGAGAATGGTGGGGGGAGACTCAGAGTATTTTCCTGTTGAGATGGGACTTTATCAATGATCTGTGTTGAGCCCTTTTCTTTTTGCCTTAGTAATGGATGAGCTTACATGATCTATTTAGGAGGAGATTCCATGGTGTATGCTATTTGCGGATGACATAGTACTGATTGATGAAACTCGGGCTAAATTTAATGATAAATTGGAGGTTTGGAGACATACTTTGGAATCCAAAGGGTTCAAACTGAGCAGGACCAAAATAGATACTTGGAGTGCAAATTCAGTGTTGTGAGGGATGAAGTAGACATCGAAGTGAAGCTTGCCAGTCAATCTATTCCCAAGAAAGAAAACTTTAAATATCTTGGGTCCATTATCCAGAGTAGTGGCGATATCGATGATGATGTGACACATCGTATAGGGGCAGCATGGACAAAATGGAGACTTGCCTCTAGAGTATTGTGTGATAAGAAAATACCACCTAAACTTAAAGGTAAGTTTTACAGAATGGTGGTTAGACCCTCTTTGTTATATGGGGTGGAGTATTGGTCAATAAAAAATTCACGTGTTTAGAAGACGCAAGTCACGGAGATTTGGTTGACAAAATGAGGAAAGCGAGACTGCAATGGTTTAGACATGTGCAGAAAAAAAGTATTGATGCTCCTATTAGGAGGTGCGAGAGGGTGGAGTTAGAGGTTACACGGAGGTGTAGAGGTAGACTGAAGAAGTATTGGGGGAAAGTGATTAGAAAAGATACGACGGAACTTCATCTCACCGAGGACATGACTTTAGATAGAAAGGAGTGGAGGTCGCGTATTAGGGTAGAAGGATAATAGGCTAGTAGGGGTAGGTTGAGGTCTGGTCGTGTGATATAGTAGGTTAGTAGGATTAATCATGTTTTTATATCCTGTGGGGTCATTATTTGTCTTATATTTGTTACTTTTATTGTATTTACATTCTATCATTTGCTTTTCATTATTAATCGTTCTCCTTCTTTTCTTTTCTTTTTTCCTTTTTTCCATATCTAGTATCTTCTGCTAATGGGGCTTGATTTTTGAGACGAGGGTTTTCCGAAAACAACCTCTCTATCTCTATGAGGTAGTGGTAAGGTCTGCATACATTGTACCCTCCCTAGACTCCAGTTGTGGGATTCCACTAGATATGCTGTTGTTGTTTATGAATTTTTTATTATCGTAAGTCTGTATTTTTATTTGGGCTCAAAATAGTCACTTGTGACTCCATTGGAAGTTTGCTACCTACTAAACAAAATTCAAAATTTATAGTTGGTTGGTTAAAAGGAATTGAATTTAAACATTAAAATTCACCCCTCAGTTAGTGTTTCTTGTCACACTTCTAAAGATATATTTGTAATTGTTGCATTTTATTACTCATTAACACACATGTTTTCACAGAATTTTAATCGTTCTAACGGATTTATAAAAACTTACATGGGACACAAATGCAACGCCCGTGTCTAGAAACTAGTATATATACACGTGTGCACGTGCGTGCCTGTGTGTATCTGAGAGCAACATGCCTGTATTAATTTTACCTATCTAATAGCTGATCTTCAATTGGTGTGACAAGATTGACGCTTTCTTCTTTGACACCCGAATAGCATGCCAAACTTCTCTCTTACTACCTCAATGAAGTGACAGTTCAAAAGCATAGCTGTTCTTATTCAAAAACTTCTGTTTTCGCTTCTGATCTGTCTTTTGCTTTGCAGGGAAGTTGATGAATTGCAAGGAGAATTGAGCAAATATGTGAACTTTAACCAAGCTGCATTTGATTCTGTAAGAATGATCCTGGATTTTTTCTGTACGAGAGATTAGTTTTCCTCCTTTACATATCTACTGTTCCCTTCTGCTGTTGACTAACAAGTACTTTAACAGGTAGACACCATGTCAACTGAAGCTGATAAAGCAAACAGGACACCACATGATCCACCAGCAGGTGGAGAATTCAAAAATAAAGAAGTTGAGGACGCTGATGGGGACTCCATTTTGCAGCATAAAGATATCATGGAACAGTTGATTGAAGCAAGATCCTTGATGGAAGCAATGGAACAGGTACAAGTTCAGCTAATTGAAGAGCTCAAATTCATGAGGGAAGAAAATCAAAGGCTGTCTAAGCAGATGCATGCCTCTGAAAGGTCTGGGATGCAACACATGCCTATACCTGATAGCCATGAATCAAGAGGCTCTCTTTTTGAAACTCAAGATGGTAATGGAGGCATGGATGCTTTGCAAGCTAAGTTGGAGTTGGAGAAAATGTCCAAGGAGCTTGAGGAGGCTCACTTGCTTAATAGCCAATATCTGGAGGATCATGCATTAAAGTTGTCGCAGGAACACCAAACTGAGTTAGTTCATGAGGAGGTTGAAATAGAAACAACTAAAACGATTCTTCATATGCAGGAAGAAGTTGTTGCAATGAAGTCAGAATTACAGGAGAAAATATGCTTAATGGCTGATGAAAACATGAGTTTGAAGAACAGTCTAGCAGCTAAAGAGGAAGAAATAAAGGTGTTGTGCATGGAATGGGAAAGAGCAACTTTGGAGCTAACGACCTTTCTCATAGATGGTTCTAAGTCCATGCGAGATGCTTCCTCCCAGATAGAAAATATAGTTTGCTCATTTCCAGATGTCAATGCTTGCATTGGCGAATATGTTGAGAAAGCCGCTAAAATTTGTGTTGAGAAGGAAGAAACCATTCTTTTGTTAAAAAGGAGTTTGGAAGAAGCACAACAGGGTATATGGCAAATGGATGAGAAATTGAATTCTCTGAGAGGTGCAACAATGGCTTTTACCCAAGCTCAGCAGTTAGATGATGATCCAAGCAGCAAGGAGGCAATCCAGCTAGTTTCTTCTTTAGATGATCAAATCAATAGGTTGGAGTTTTTAGAAAAAAATCTACTGAACAAGGGGAACCACATTGCTGAAGTTCATGCTGCCTCATCTTCTGCAAATGATGGATCTGATAGTATTGACAGTAACCTCAAAAAAGGAGACAGTTCAAGTGAAAGATTATTTGCGTTGGTAGCTCATGAAAATAATATTGAGTTGGCTAGGCTAGAGCTACTGGAGGTGGAGAATGCTGTAAATGCTCTGTGCGTTGATGCACAAAACTATCTGTCAGGCCTCCAATCAGATGCCTATAAAATGATTTGTTCATGCAAGGATTTCAATCAAGAATTTCTGGATCTTGTCCATCAGTTGAGGAATAAGTTCTATAATCTGATAGAAAATGGCAATCCTCAGTACCATGCAGTTGGATTTCCATCATGTGATTCCAGTAAGCTTCATGACCATGACAAACAGCAGAAACTGCTGCCTCGCATTAACTACGAACTTGTTGAAATAAATGAAAAATTGAATCAAATCACCACGAATCTAAACAGAATTTTGGATTCATATCTATGCCCTGATACAACTGAGGATCCAAGTGAATCAGATGGATGGACAACTGACTGTTCAGTTTCATATTCTAATCTTTTAGCTGAAAGTGTTGCTTCAGGAAAAAGGTCAAATACATCTTATCTCAGTGGTAGTTCACAAAGCATACGAAAGAAGTTGAATCTAGAAGACACATCACTATTGCATTTGAGGAGAGATTTTAAAATGGCATATGGTGCTTTTGCCAAAATAAATGCTCAGTTTAATTCAGTTTTCAATGGGAAAGGAGAGGGTGATTTCTCAAACCCAGTGCTGTATCTCTCTAACTCAGCTGAACTTGCAAAACAGAACGACCAGCACCCAATAAAGAATCAACAAAGTGAAATAATTTGGGGGCACAAAATGATGATGCATGGAGCTGAAGTTAGCTGCAACTACAGGAGAGAGGTAATAGTGATTTCGTATAGTTTTTTTCCATAATCTTAAATTAAATTTGAAACTTCATATCCTTCATCCGAGGTAAGAAAAGAGGTCAAATTGCTGGTTTTTAGATCTTTATATTACTAGATAAAAGAAATGCCCTGCTCTTATCCATTCATTTAATTTGAGTTCTGAAAATTCACATAATTTCCTGGGGTTCATTCTGGGCATGCAGGAAGAAGTTGATGACAAAATCACTGAAGAGAAAATCTTCTTCAAGAAGTTTGAGCAAGCCTTCTCAACGATCAAAGAAGTAGATTATATGTTAAATGCTCTGGTGAAAGTGAATAAAAATGAAAAACACTCGACTTCTATGTTGAGACAAGCAGAAGAGGAAGTACAGGCACAGAAAGCAAGCTTAGTTGAAGAAATCAAACACCTTAAGTCCTCCATTCGACAGAGTGATGAAGAAAAAGGAATACTACAGGACGAGGTCCGTCACAGCTTGATAGAAATTTCAAATAGAATGTCCTTGCTTGAAGGGTCATTTGTTGATATGCAAAAAGATGTGGAGGGATTGTTGAAGACGTTGTTTGCTGATGCTTCTAGAATGGCGGAAGAAACACTGGGCCACATCAGCAACTCAAAATCATTACTAGAAGGGATATTTTCTAACATTATGAAGAACGGGGTATCCTCTTCTGTGCTATACTATTGTCAAGCTATTGATTCTATACATGAATCAGGGAGATGTTGTAAAATTGGCATGATCATGGATAAAGAAAAGCTGGATGGAATGACAAGCTTCAGAAGAATGGAGGATGAAGAGTTGGGTCAGATTGACAGTAAAACTGAAAATTTGGAGCTTAGAAAAGAATTGGAACGAAAAGAAGTTTTGCTGAAAGGTTTGCTATTTGACATTAGCTTGTTGCAAGAATCAGCTTCTAGCAGAAAGGATATCACGGATGAAGTTGAAAAGTTAATTGCAGATTTGGATCGAGTTCAAAATGAGTTATCTACTAAAGAACGTCAACTAGATGAACTGCTCATTCAGCACAAAACTCTTGAAAACCAGATACAGGAGATGGAGAGTGCTCTATCTTCCTCAAAAGTTGATCTTGAAGAGACTAGAAGAGCATCAGATAATTTCTCAAAGCAAAACTCTGAGTTGAGAGCTATCGTAGAGGATCTTTGTGTGAAGAAGTCCCAAACAGAGGATGAGTTGGAGGAACAAAGGGAGATTGTGAAAAGCCTAGAAAATGAAATTCTTAGGCTGACCTCCTCAGTGGAGAAACAATTGATATTGTCGAATAAAGATAAAGATACTGAAGACGATCTCAAGAGGGTCACTGGAGAAAAGAACCAGCTTCTTGAACAACTTCGATTCTTGCAAGACAGGCTTGATATGGCATATTCCCTAGCCAATGAGAATGAAGCTATTGCTGTACAAGCTCGCCAGGTATGTATTTTTCTGAAGAGTATATAACTGGCCAAACTTTGATGGACATGTTGGGCGCTGATGACATATGTCTTGATTTACCAGGCATCAGAAGCCAGTAAAATGTATGCTGAAGAAAAGGATGAGGAGGTTAAGATTCTAGAACACTCAGTTGAGGAACTTGAGTGCACCATAAATGTACTGGAGCGTAAGGTAAGCCTTTCCACATTAATTTTCTGTCTTAGACTTGAAGTTGCTCATTATTAATGTGTCCCTATTCACCAAAAAATATTCATTGGTCCCTGGCAAAATCAGACATAGTGTGACTTTTAAATTCAACTTGAGCTCTCTTTACTTATGGAATGGCCTAATAAAACAAAACAGTATTTAACATGCAAACTTTAATCTCTTGTTTTAATGTTAAGAAATTCAAGTCCTTTTTATCCCAATTTCAAGGTACATGAAATGGAAGAAGAGGTAGAAAGAGATCGCCTGATTAGAGATTCATTAGAATTGGAACTTCATGCACTAAGAAAAAGATTATTAATGGTTGAGAACTCTCAAATTATGGACGTGAGCTCAGGTGAACTATCAACAAAGGATCAATTTTTGAGGTCAGAAAGTTCATGTGCTTTATTTTATACAGAATGATTCATACATAACCATGACATGGTATATGACCCAAGAAACTGTATGGCAGGCTGGTGGAACCTACAAAGGCTTATTGCCAAATAGGAGTTCTTGAAGAGGAAAAAGCAGAGCTAACTAAAGAGGTAGGTTCTTGTGTCACAAGTTGATTTCTTTTATTATAAGATTCTCTGTCCAGCTAGATTTTCTACATGATATTGAGCTTTGGTTTCTATGCTGTAGATAAAAGAATGCAAGGAATATATTTCAGAAATCTTGTTGCATGCTCAAGCCCAGGCATCACAGTATCAAGAAAAGGTATTGTAAAGCATAGCAAGTCCATTTAACCTATCGTTGCGTGCCAGCAAATAACAAAATCAAGTAGTAAGACCTCGATATCTCTAATTCGTTTTCCAGGATGAGTTTTCAGAGTCCCCATTTTTAGCCTAGTGCTAGGCAGTGCATGCATAACTGAAACTTATGCACTGAGTTTCTACTAAATTCTTTTAAGAATTAAAGGTGTCTGAGCCCATAAATTTTTATGGGAAAGGAATTTTCTAACTACAATTGGAAAGGAAAACTATTTGCAAGCTTCTAATATAAGTGCATCACAAGAAACTGCTCATTCCATTTGGAGCTTTAGCAAATCTCTGTGCAGTAGTTTTTGTCTGGTGGTATGATCAATGATGCTTATATAAAGTTACCAGATCTCATCCACCATATATGATACAGTATAAGGAGTTGGAGGCAGTGGTGCATGGACTTGAAACCCACTCACTAAACACAATAAATGGAGGACCAACTTCAGAGAAGTCCTCAACCAGGCCTAGAGGTTCAAGTTCACCTTTCAGATGCATTTCCAGTTTGGTTCAGCAGATGAATAGTGAGAAAGACCAGGAATTGTCAGCGGCTAAATTCCAAATAGAAGAGCTAGAGGTGTTACTGGTTCAAAAGCAGAAGGAGGTATGTACAATGAAAACCTTGTCAAAATAAAAAACGAAGTAGGAGGTGAGCACTTTTAGATAAATAAAAAATTTCATACAGGAGTCTTACACTGAGCAACTTTTGGAGTGTCATAATTTAGTAATCCAAATTATCAATACTTATTCTGAGATTTTATCACAAACTCATTTATAAGCATTAATCACAATGTGTTTAATTGCTAAGTTCGCATCTCATCAGAGGTGACACTATGCAAATTTTTCTCATTTCCCCAAGTCTTGGTAGTAATAGTTGTGCTGATGGAAGCTTGCAATTACTAGGTGGATTCCTCAAGGTGCATCCCAACTAGACCAGACACCATCATTAGTGATAAACAACCATTTTATTACTAAGCTCAACGAAAAAGGGAAAATTCAGTCACTATGCATATAAACAAAAAAGGGAAAAATTCTCACTGTACATATTTTATATGTAAATCCACCTTAATAGGAGTAAAAAGCCATTGACATAGACAAGAATTTGTAAAGTATGTTTGCAAAGGCTAGAGGCAATCTATCACGACCTTGTTCAATTCCATGAACTGAAGTAACACGATTTAAGACCAAATCATGGATCTACATGAATGAAGTTGAAAATGTGCAATATATATCTCCGTCACTTTTGTGTTGATATATCTGCTTTTCATTTCAAACAACCAACAAAGTTACTCTTTGGCTATCGTTTCAACAATGCTATTATTACCCCTTTATCTTCTGCACTTTCATGTTTCAAAGACAGTTCTCGCCACTTTTATATAGATAGTTACTCTTCTTACACATATTTATGACTGTATATGCTGTCAGATTTGTATGCTGAACAGTAGACTGGCTGCAACAGAAAGCATGACACATGATGTAATTCGGGATTTGCTTGGTGTCAAGCTGGACATGACTAGTTATGCGGTAAGTTTCCTACGAATCCCTCTTTATTTTCTTGTGTATTTCCGTTTCTGAGTTGTAATGATGTTTTTCTTTCTATATGTTCTAGAATTTGATGAACCAGTTTCAACTACAAAAATTTGTGGAGGAGGCTCAGCAGCAATCAGAAGAGTGCATTGTAATGGTATGCTTAATAGGAAATCATATGCTTAAATTTTACTTTTGAGCGTTAGAAGTGGTTTATGTTATTACAGGAGAGACAACTTTCCAACCTAAGGAGACAAATTGATGATCTTGTTGAAGAAAGAGAGAGGTGAGTTATGTTGTCTTCCTCGTTCTTAAATTTAGTCCGTGTTGAGTAGACAAGGAATGGTGTGCTATATTAGTAGTATGGTTGGTAGTGGAGTAAATCTCTTTCTGTTAGAGAAAGCAATCAATGAAATAGTGTTTCTCTGGAGCAACACCAAAATATCATTCAAGTTCTTCCAGAAAATGCATAGGATTGATAGATGTTCTGTATTTGAGAAAAGCCAGTATAATATTCTACTTAGATTCTGATTGTAGGTTCTGACTATTTAACAATTTTTAGATACACTTTGGAAGCGAAAAAAAGAGAGGCAGATGTGCTATCATCCCAGATGTGCATGGAACAACTCCGAGAGCGTGATCAGATGCTGATTGCTCAAAATGAAATGCTGAAAGTATGAACTTTTTACTGTCTCCCATATTAGGAGATAACTGTTATATTGGTACATTAGTTATTAATTAATGACATTGCTGTTGGATTTGGCACCAGATGGAAAGGACCAACTTACAGAGGAAAATTGTGGAACTGGATGATATGGTTAAAAGGCTGTTGGGAAAACAGAGTGAAATGGAAATGGGTGCCTTAGCAAGATTGAAAGAAATTGATGTTAGCCAAAAGCTGGGTCATCCTCAGAAGTTAGTTTTGGGAGCAAGGGGCAGTTTCTCGCCCTCATGAGGCCTGAATGGTTGTGGTAAGAACACAAAATTCAGGTGAGTTTGACATTCTGCTACACAACATAAACTTATAGAGCAAAAAGCCTATCAATCAGAGTCTGCTCAGAATCAAAATTTCTAAAGCAAAACCAGTAATAGAAGTTGCAGATAATTGGTTATTAATATATTGTAATTTTTATGTAATGTAGTATTCCTTTGTGGAGAGGTGACCAACCTGAATAGGCAGTAGTAGGGACACAACGCAGTGTTAGTAATTCTTCGAATTACATGTAAAAAGCAATCTATGCTGGTTCCAACTACTTTGGAATTGTTGTATATGAATGAGAGTGTTAAATCACCTGTGATTAAGTTGGCCCTTACCACAACTTGATGCACTATATCTTTTGACTGTCTATTTACTCAGAAACATGTTGAATCCGCTAGGATGGCTTTCTTTAATGTTGTTTATTGCAAGTCAAAGACCAGCAGCACCATGACATCAACACTTCAAAAATTGATTCTCCAACAGAATCTGAGGTATTAGATTTTTTGAAGTGTCATATACACGCTTTTGTAGACTTTTAGGTACTAGTTAGAGGTGGATATTAATCGGAATAATTACATATATAATACATTATATATTAAATATTATCCTTTTTAGGGTATTTTTTTTTTATTACCATCTATAACATATTTTATCTATAAATTTACATTATCATTTTCTTTCTTTCTCTTCCTCTTCTCTCTCTCCTTTCTCTTTCTTACCTTTTCTTTTCTTTTTCTGATGCCCTGCTCGTCTTTTTCTTCATTTTATTTTTTATTTCCTTTTCTCTCTCTATTCAATTTATCATCTTTAATATTATATATTATTATAAATTTTATTATTATATTTTCAATAAATATAATACATTTTCTAATAAT
>JBCEWC010020431.1:0-10932 GCA_038996855.1 Solanum aculeatissimum
ACCTTAAGGGACCAAAAGGGGGCTTAGGGAAATGTTAAATCACGAAAATACCATTAATAAACCAGAACTTTTCACTGCACACAACACCCAAATGACAGCTACAATGTCATCAAACTGACACACGGTCCGTTAAAATGACCGTCTACCCTTCCTTAGCCAATTTGTTTAATGCGAACTCTTGGAGGACTTTTTGTTACATATCACGAACCACTAAACGGTCCATTCAAGGTGAGATGTCTAGTTCAAGGCACCGTCTAGAATTCCTTAACCGCAAAATCAACAAACAAGCCTTGTCCTAGCCACTGCCTCACTCCACGAGGCAGTGAACGACCCGTAAAGTGACAAACGGTCCGTTTGAGGATCCATTGACCTACACTTGGCTTAGGGGTGTTTCCAGGCAACCCCAGGCTCACTGTGACACCTCACGGGACCCTAGATGGACCTTTCAAAGTTTCAAGGTCCGTGCAAATGTCCTTGGCCATTCTTCTGAGCCTATCTCCAATGGTTTCCGAATTTTAGATAGTCTTACTGTTTGGGCCATATCTCCCTCATCCGAAGTCCAAATTGAGTGAAACTACTTATGTTGCAAATATAACTCAAAGAGCTTCAATTTGATATGTGGTAGATCAAATTGTTCATCCCACATCAAAAGTTATGACTATTTGAAGTACACTGCCAAAACTTTCCCTCTAGGCCACTTACTAGCCCAATTTGCATTCGGCCACTTAAACTCAACCCATGGCCACCAAAACTCAACCATGGATTATTGTACATCATATAATTCCAACCATATGTAGATGTTGAAAATATTTGGGTTGTTACAGCAAGTTAAGTCCTTGGTATGTTAGCCCATATGAGATTCTTGAACGGATTAGTGATGTAGCTTATAGATTAGATTAGCCCTTGGATATGAGTTCTATCAACCCAATGTTCCATGTGACAATGTTGAGAAAGTTTTTTTGTGATCCTAGTTCGATTGTACCTTTGGAATATGTTGAGGTTGAGGAGAACCTTACTTATGAAGAGGTGTTGGTGGAAATTTTGGATCGGCAAGTGAAGCAACTTTGCAAAAAGGATGTAGCTTTGGTTATAGTGCTTTGGAGAAATCAACAATAGGAAAGTGCTATGTGGGAAGTGGAGTCAGACATGATGAGGTGATATCTCTATCTCTTCCAATCTACTTAAATCTAAGGTACTAGGGTCTTTCTATTCTATGTTGTCCTAATTCTTTACCACGTGGGTTTTCATAACATAGCACACATACATGTGCACAACAACGATTTAAAGTATTATTTAACATGGGTTTTGATAATGTAAGGACCCAAACATTGTAAGGCCTTAATGGTGCATGCAATTTGCTTCCGGAAGGTTAACGATAATGGTGACACCATAAGGGTACCTCCACAGGTCGTGTGAAGCTTCACTAGCCATGTGGATGAGCCTTGAGGTGGCCCTTGGCCTTCTGTGTAGACTGTTTGGCCTTAAGTTGTAGTTTAAGACCATGGCATTCATCACTGAGCACCACATGGCTCGTGTGACACCTCACTGGCCATGTGGTGGCACGTGAAATGAGTCATGGCCTTGAAAGCCACATCTTTGGTTGAGGTACTTCACACACAAATCGCTTCAGGGGTCATCTGACACCACGCTGGTCGTGTGGTGGCCTGTAAGGGTGTTGGCGTGAAAATTTTCTAAGAATTGAATCACTATATCGAAAATTGACGAGCTAAGATTTCTCCAAATGAAGTTACATGGATAGCCACATGGTCTATGTGACACTACATGATCCGTTAGGCTCCCTTACGGGACCCTTAGAAACTTTTTGAAGGTTATTTCATTAATGGTGTATTTGTAATTTTGGTTATTTCCTAGGGTCATTTTGACTTTTTAAGACCTCCTAATCATCTGAAATGACCTATACTCCCCTATTACTATTCAAATTCATTTCATACATACACTTGTAATATTCAAACACTCTCTCTTTTAAAGGCTCCATTCAAGTGTGGCTTGAAAATTCAACTTGGAATTCAAAGAGGCCTTCTCCTTCAATCATTTTCTTCCTAAAGCTTCTAGTTACCTTTGGTATGTGGGATTGATTCATGGTCCTCTTTAAATCATGAAGACCCAAAAGCTCTCACCTCTTGATTTATGAATTTAAGCTTCCTATGATATCCCCATAGTGTGAGTCATACTTACCCACCCAGTAAAACTATGTGTTTAAGGTATATTTATGCACTTCCAAACCAATGATGTGAGAATGTATGCTATGAGGCTTGTTTGGGGACTCTCGTGTTCCCATTAACCATGTAGCCTAGGCTTGGGTCGTGATAGACCTGAAAAGTGCAATTCAAGATTGAGCCTCCCATGATAGTGTCAGTAATATCTTGGCCATTTACATGTAAGGCCTGATAGAAGATTTCCACCATGGCTTCATCAACAATATTGTGGTCAGGCATACTCCTCAAGAATTTTAATAATCTCTCCCAAGTAGTGCTAATAGAATTACTAGGCAATTGCTCAATGTTGTTTATCTAATCCTTCAGCCTTAATTTCTTTGACGTAGGAAAGAATCTCTCTAAGAAGACATTCAACATTTCAAACAAAGTAGTGACAGAGCCATGTGGAAGTTCAGGAACCGTACCATATCTTCACCTATAAGAGATAATGTGAAGACACGGAGCCGTACAACATCCATTGATAGATTTTGATTCCTTACCATACTCTTGTAGACGAAGACGATGTTATATAGACGGCAGGCCTGTAAAGAACCCTTAGTTTTGCAGCATCTGTTATAACCCACTCAACACCATGAACTTAGTATCCTTTAGTAAATGAGGTGACATAATCACTCCAGTGACATCCACCACTTTATGGTTAAGCCTATATTAATTCCATTGATGAGTCGCTGCCTGATCCTGTAGTAGTGGATTCTCATCCTCCAACAGTGGTGGATCATCATTGTTTTTTAGATATCAAGCAAGGTTAGTGGCATTGTTCACATTTTCTTGAGCCATTCGTTGAAGTGTTTTCTTGATCTCTAGGTCAAACAGAGTTGAAGGAGTGCCTCGACTACGAGTGTTGGGGATACACTATATCTATATGTAGTAGGAAAGCAAAAATAAAAAAAAGTAAGTCAAGAATAATATGGCTTAATTTCTAAATCACCCTAATTAAACTAGTCTAAAGCCATATTCCCTGGCAATGGTGCAAAAATTTTGATGTCGCCTAAACAACACCTCCAATTAGAGGATAAACGGTTGTTGTAAAAATATAGTATCTAACAAAGGTTAGGGTTGAATCCTACACGGAATATGGTTAGAACTAGAGAATTATAAGCAATTAGAACAAATTAATCTACTTATTTCCTGAAGAGAGGGTTGGTAAAAACAAAAAATTAAACCTAAACTAGTGCAATTTGTCGAGTGCAAGTGTTTTGAAATCGGTGGAAGAAGTAACTAGGTATTGTGTTCCCTATGGTTCCCTAACTCGGTATATCTTGATAATCATAATTTTTCCAACGTCTAGCATGCAGAGAAATAAGTTAAGTTTACCTAACCCTTTGATCTAGGCAATAGGAAAATTTCACTACTTGATTTGATCTATCCCTACAGTGTCACATTACTAACCTTTACCTTGTGTTCCAATACAACTTGCTTTGGATCCAGTTAGGCTGATTAGATGAAAGGGATCAATTTATCCTGTTAATTATTCCCTATTCCCATTCATTACCACCTTGATCAAGTCAACATGAATTTTGGTAAGTTCTAACGTTGTCCACTATTAAAAAGCATTCATATTGAAGGGCATAATTAATACATACATACGCACTCTCAAAGAACTACGGATTAACCAGATTTTATTTTGTTAATTCTTCATGGTTCCCACAACCCTAGTTGTGGATTTATCTATGCATGATAATTATATATGAAGAAATCATGTTATAGAATAGCATAATTAAACACTTACAATGACAAATTAAGGAACAAGCAATCTGAATCTTCACAAGAAATCACAATGTAATAGATAAAAAATAATCACAAGATTATAAGTTCTCAATGTTCTCTTACATTCTTTCTCTCTTATCTTACATTCGATCTCTAAACAATCCCTATAAAACCTATTTATAATAAGTAAAAACCCAATCCAAAATGATATAGGAAAATTGGAATCAGTAGGCAAAATGGACAAGGTTGCGGGTCGTGTGAGGAACCACGACCTATAACTTGGCTTCTATACTTCATGACAAAAAAAATGTTGTCCAAATTATGAGACCTTCATACGGGTTATATGATGACTTACAACCCGTAGAGGGTTTTATCTGTTATCATTACTGAAATTATTAAAAACTTTGATCCTCCAAGCATGATCACTGTCCACAACACATCATCAAATGTACGAGCCATCTGATAACTCATGGATGTAACATCTGAAACTTGGTCGTTCACTGGATTTGACTCGCGAAACGTACCTATGACCTGTGGAGTAAACCACGGCCCATACAATGACTCATAAATCACCAAAAACATCAATTCTACCTCACTTTTCCCAAAATCATTTGAATTCCTGTAATCTTGTAAAAATAACATAAAAACACATCAAACCTACTAAAATCTCTTTGAGAAGATACACAATCCTAAGTTTTAAGCATCAAATGTATTTTATTTTGGTAGCAAATCATGTACCTTATGTAAGAAGATATAGCGAAGAGGTACATTATATAGGTAATTAGGTGATAGGTTCTTAGTCAACTTTACCAAGGCCACTTGGGAACCACAGTTGAAAAAATAGTCTAGTATGGAGAGATATAGCTTGGTCGGATCAACCTCAACTCGGAGGTTGGAGAGATCATGATGGTGCAAGAGATAGGTATGTTCCACCCCATGATAGGGTGAATGCTAATAATCTAATTGAGTATTTGGAAAATTTTTAGACTAAAGACATGTTGACACGAATATTGAACAAAGTTGAGGCCTCTAAGAAGGTTTTGAAGAAGATAAAATGTAACGACTCAAACATTTTTGAACTTCGTATTTGTGGGTCAAGGTCCATTTTGAACTTGTTATGGTTTATTAGTGATGGTCATGGATTCTATTTTAAGTGGTCATATTCAATGGAATCGGGGTGGTAGAATTTTGTATGGAACATTATGGAAGGACAGAGTTTGGATAGCCATATCTCTTCGTACAAGATGAATTGTGTGAATAATGACATATTAAAATGAAGCTCTTCAATTTAACTTCGTAATGCAATTGGTTTCACTCAAATTGGAGTTTGTATGTTGAAGTTATGACCGTTATGGTGGGACTATCTATGCCCAAAAGCATTCTGGGAAGAGAGGGCCAAAGTTGGCTAAGGCAGGGCCACACAGAGAGACCACGAACCGTGTGGATACTCGCGACCCGTGAGAACTTCTCTAGATTGATCTAGAAAGTGGGATAGGTAAGGGGCCAAGGTTCGGAACTAAGTGAAGCTCGACGAACCACTTCACAATCCGTAACGGCCTACGTGGAGTCATCCAGAGACTGCCTAGACCCAAGGGACAGGATTACAGACTAAGTGAGGATCCACACACCAGTGTACGGTCCGTGTGCAGCTTCACAGACCGTGAGTCCTGTCGTGGAGTGATCCAGAAAGTCTTCCATGATTTCAAGGAAAGACATGAACCAAGTCAAGCCACACGGTAGGGCTCACGGTCCATCAACCACTACACGAACTGTGTGGATGCTTCCGTCAGCGATTGTTCCAGTTATCTTCTCTATTTTATTAATGGTTAAATGGTAATTTTAATTATTGCTAGGGTCGTTTTAGCCTTTCTAAATTCTCCTAAAACCCCTAAATTGAACCCTAATTAATTTAAGCTCTCAATTTTCTCTCATCTTCCGTTGGAGACCAAGCTTGAAATTGGGAAAAACTCAAGTCTTCATCAAAATCTTCTCAATCTTCTTGTTAAATTCAAGGTATATGGGTTTGATTCATGGTTTCTCTTTCAACCATGAAGACCCAAATCTTTTTCTCATATTTTGATGAATTATGATTTTTCTTCAAATGGGTCATTTGAATTAAGAATGATTTAGTGCAATTGAAGTATGGGTTGTTCTTATATAATGATTCTCCTCCTATATATGTGCCCTTGTCATCTAACTTGTGGTAGGCTCATGTTTATATGCATCGCATGCCCGCATACTTAGCGCATTATTATGTTCTAACCCATACTCTTTGTCTTCATGCTCTAACCACGTAGGGACTGGAGGTGAATTTCATCCTCCGTTGGACAGCTAAATGAGATCTGTTGAAGTTGATATTTGTGGTGAGCCCTATACTCCAAGGGAAACACCCACTTTTATCTACCTTGACTTTACTTTATGTTCCTTTACTTCATGACTTGAGGGTGAGCTCGAAATATGTCGAGGCCCTATCTTATCTTATGTAGAGGCATTGTTGGACATATCGAACTCTATTGTACATTATGTTATTTGTTACTTGTAGTGATATAGCTACCTATGTTAAGCGATGGTATCTTATGTTATGCTTTCGTTCCCACTTATACTATTATGATATTTTTGGATTCGGAATATGCTTCTGTGGAAAGTCCCTAACCCTGCTTGCCCCCATAGCTTGGGTCATACTTACCCGCCCCTTAAGACGTAATTGCTATGTGCTACGTGATTCATTCTTATCCCATTCCCGACAACATCCTCATAGCATGAGTCCAAAGCCCCGGAACCCCCTAGACTTACATGCTATTTGTTTATTATATGCGTTTTCGAACCGATGATAAGTGTGATGATGCTCTGATGGCTTGATCAAGGACTCTCAGATTCTATTTTGCCATGACACATCTAGGACCTACTCTCAGATCATGACAAAGATGGTATCAAAGCCCTAGGTTTGTAAATGATCCTCGGAGTCCAACATGCCGCGTCAATTAGAGTCTTGTTAATGGGTGTGATGCACATCATACCTATGAAAAAGAGGCTATGATGACATATTAGGAATTTTCTCACTTCATTGTCCCCTTACATCATGCTATGTACTGTTTATGAGACTTCCTTAATCTGGTATTCTTGTCTCTTTTTCAGAAGATGCCTCCCAGAAGAGCTCCCCTCCCAAGACAAGTTTCGGTCAATGAGGAACATGCCTCTTTTGAACCTGTGGAGGAACAAGTGATCCACGCTGAATTTCAGAATGTGGTGTCTATGCTGGCCCAAGTGGTGGCTAATCAAGCCTAGCCAACTAATCCCATGAATGGTGGCACTCCAGCTTCTAGGGTGAGGGACTTCACCCGGATGAATCCTCTGGAGTTCTTTTGTTCAAAGGTTGATGAGGATTCCCAGGAGTTCATTAATGAGCTCGCGAAGGTATTGAGTATTAGGTGTATCAGTTCTGAGGAAAACACTGAGTTGGCTGCGTATCTATTGAATGATATGGCTCAAGTTTGGTACAACCAGTGGTTGGTTGAAAGGACGATAGATGTCAAGGTTTGTTGGGAGGAGTTGAAGATGGCCTTCCTGGACCGATTCTTCCCCCTTAAACTTCGGGAATCCAAGATGACTGAGTTCATTAATCTTCGATAAGGTAGTATGACTGTGAGGGACTATTCCCTCAAATTCACTAGGATTTCAAAGTATGCTCCTATGCTAGTAGCTGATCCCTGTGCAAGAAAGCACAAGTTCATTTCAGATGCTTTCGACTTGGTTGTGAAAGAATATCGTACTTCTATGCTCATTAGGGACATGGATATCTCTTAGCTCATGACCTATGTTGAACATATTGAGGGTGAGAAGCTCGAGGAGCAAAGGGTGAACAACTCTAAGAGAGCCCGGTATGATGGTGGGTTCTCCAACTCTACGGGTGGTGGCGGATTTGGTCGATTCCAACAAGGCCAAGTTTCAAATGTAAGGTTTGCTAACCCAAGGATGCCTCCTCCTAAGTTACAAGTTGGGGGTGGCCTATGAATTCCCCATTGTGACCCATGTGGGATGAACCATATAGGTGATTGTAGGAGAGATTCGGGTGCTTGCTTTGGGTGTGGGAGTTTGGACCATAAAATTTCTGACTGTCCAAGGGGTGAAAAGAATGATCAAGTGTCCCCTGATGGTCAAGGGCAACTGAAGCCTTAGATTTTTGGTTCTCCCAGGAATAATAGGTTCTATGCTCTTCATGCCCGATAGGAGGTAGAGGAAGCTTCAGAGGTCATGACTAGTATGTTAAGAATCTTTGATTTTGACGCTTATTCTTTACTTGATCCCGATGCAAATTTATCTTTTGTGACTCCTCTGTTGGCTTCTAAGTTTGGTTTGATTCCTGAAACTCTAAGGGAACCTTATTCAGTGTATATGCATGCCTCGGTTGAATGTAGGACTAGACAAGTCAAATTTCAAGTTCCTAATGAACCTGTGTTAGAATGGAAGGGTAGCGATTTTGTAGTTAGGGGTCAGTTTATTTCTTACCTCAATGTCTGGAGAATGATTTGTAAGGGGTATATCTACTATATTGTGTGGGTTTGAGATGTGAACGGTGAGTCACCTACTCTGGAATCGGTTTCGATGGTTAATGAGTTTCTCGATGTATTTCTCGAGGACTTGCCCGGTATTCCCCCGGATAGAGAGGTGAATTTTTGTCACGACCCGGATAGGGGGCCTGGATGTGACATGGAAAAGAAGAACCTGAAGGCTCTCGATCAAGCCATCATAGTATCATTACACACATCATCGGTTCAGAAACGCGGAAGCTAAACACATAACACATAAGCTCTAACGGATTTGGGACTTGATTTAGGGGTTTAGGGGACTTTAGGATACCTAAAAGAGGCCTAGGGATTATTTAAATCACGAAATTACCATTAATGAAATGGACTTTTAACTATCAAGAAGAATGTCACGGATGAGCTACAGTGTCCGTGAAAATGCCACACGGTCCGTACAAAGAGTCGTGAACCCTTCCTTAACCAAAACTTCAACGCGAACTCTCGAAGGACTTTTTAGACCACTTGACGAGGGTATTCACGGGCCGTGTGGCTTCATACGGACCGTGTACTGGTCCTTGGAGCAAAACCTAGCCCAAGAATCCACCCCCGGCCTTGTCCAAGCTTCTTCCCCACCCAACAAACCACGAAACGGACCGTACAAGGTCACACGGGCCGTGGGGCGGTCTGTGATCCATGCCTTGGGTTATCGGATGGGTCCTGGCCACCCCCAGCTCACTTGATCATGGAAAGGACCCCGACACGGATCTTGGACCCTCACACGGTCCGTTGTCCTTGCCTATTCCAATGGTTTCTGGATTTAAGGCAGCCCCACTATTTTGACCATAACTTCCTCATACGAACTCCACATCGAGTGAAACCAGTTGTGTTGCCAAGATAACTCAAAGATATTCAATTTGATATGTTGCAGTCCACACGGTTCAACCCGCATAAAATATTATGATACCTTAAAGTTCACTGTCCAAACGACCTCTCTAGGCCACCAAATGATCCGTTTTGCGTTCGGCCACTTAAACTCGACTCTTTGCTACCAAAACTCAACCATGACCAGTATAACATCATACAAGACCAACCATAAGGAGTTTTCAAAAAAATTCGGGTCGTTACATCATCTCCCCCTTGGGAATATTCATCCTCGAATGAGCTAAGACTAGGGCTTGAGGACATCAATCACAAAACAAGAGACATGCTAACCAAAACTCAAGAGATCATGCATCATATCATAAACCTTTCAAAAATCATGTCAAAACATCATTTAAATCATTTTCGTGCTCATGAATGCATGCAATGTCATGAAACTCAATAAACAAAGAATTAGGACAATTTAAAGGATAGAACCTAGTACCTTAGGCTTGAGTAGATTGGAAGAGGTAAGGATATTGGTCCTTCATGTTCAACTCCGCTTCCCACGTTGCACTCTCCATATCTTGATTTCTCCAAAGTACCTTAACAGAAGCCACTTCCTTATTACGAAGCCACTTCACTTGTCTATCCAAAATCGTAACCGTTACTTCTTCATAAGTCAAGTTCTCTTCAATTGTCACACTTTCCAAAGGTGCAATGTCCTTGGGGTCACCAACCAACTTTCTCAACATAGATACATGGAAAACCAAATGAATTGAGCTCATATTCAATGGAAAGTCCAACCGATAAGCTACATTACCAATCCGCTTCACAATCTCATGAAGTCCGACATACCTCGGGCTCAACTTGCCCTTTTTGCCAAAACGCATAATACCTTTCTTGAGGGACACCTTCACATACACCCAATCACCTATATGAAATTCAAGGTCCCTCTTTCTCACATCCTCAAAAGGAGCCATACCAATGCTAGCATGAAAACTATTATTATAAGCAAACTCAATGAGAGGTAAGTGATCATCCCAATTTCCATTAAACTTCAACACACAAGCCCTCAACATATCCTCCAAGGTTTGAATTGTCCTCTAGGATTGTCCATCGGGTTGAGAATAGAATGTGATGCTTAACTTGACCTTAGTACCAAGCCCCTTTTGAAAGGACCTCAAAAAATACAAAGTAAATTGGGTACCATGATCCGATATAATGGACCTTGCCACACAATGCAACCTCACCAATTCTCGAATATAAACCTTGGCATACTCTTCGGTACTATATGTAGTCTTGACCGGTAGGAAGTGGGCTGACTTTGTCGTTCTATCAACCACAACCCATACGGAGTCAAATTATCTTCTAGTATGCGGTAACCCAAAAACAAAGTCCATATTTTTATCTTCCCACTTCTAGGTAGGAATCTCAATGACTTGTGTCAAGCCACTAAGCCTTTGATGTTCTACTTTCACTTGTTGACAATTGGGACATTTCGACACAAATTTATCCACATCCTTTTCCATACCATGCCACCAATACTACCCTTTCAAATCTTGATGCATTTTGGTAGATCCCGGATGAATAGAATATTGTGAATT
>JBCEWC010020432.1:0-10932 GCA_038996855.1 Solanum aculeatissimum
ATTTCAAAAAAAAGGAAATTTTGAAAATTTCAATTTTTTACTTCACGCCCCCCCCCCCCCACCACTCCCCGCTCCAGAAAAAAAATTAATATTTATTTTTAAAAATTATTTAAAATTATGAAAATATTTTCCTGTTAGAAATTATTTTTCTAAAAATTATTTCTACTCTCTAGCTAAAAATAAAAGTTTTTTTCTAAAAAATATTTTTATTCATTAACCAAACAATAGAAAATATTTTTCACTCACCAACTAAACATGAGAAAATTAGTTAGAAATCAACTCATTTTCTAGGAAAATATTCTCCTCCATACCAAACTGTAAGGACCCGGACTTTGAAAAAACTTGTTGATGTTGTGTACACTGATTTTGAACTCATTTTGGGTGGTTAATGATCACCATGAGTCACCCTTATGTAGCCATATTGTATTTTTGGTCAAGTGCAATCACACGGACCACTACACCGGTCATGTGTCACCACACGATTTGTGAGGTGGCTCGTAAGTAAGGGTGGGCGTTCGGTTCTTCGATTCGGTTTTAGCAAATTTCGATCCGGTTCTTCGGTTTTTGGTTTTGAAAAAGTGTGCACCATATACCGAACTGAAATATTTTGGTTCGATTAGGTTTTTTCAAGTTCGGTTCGATTTTATTCGGTGTTTTTAAAATAGTATTTCGGTGCACACTAATGAAAAATAAAATGAGGAAAAAATCAAAATATAAGACACTTAAAAATTTTAAATCATGTTAAATGATGATATGCTTCAAAGAACACTAATTGTTCTAAAAAACTATATTTATCTTTGTCAAGAACTTGCGCCTCCAACAATTGCTTGAGAAAAACATGCACGAAAATATCATTTACATGACATAAATCGGCAAAACTATGGTTGAATTTCTCTTGGAAAATAATATTTCAAGGTAATTATATAAATTATAAATTTGTTACTACTTTGACTTGTTTCATTAATGATTTAATTACTAATTGATTTTTATATATATATATATATATATAAATTTATTTTTTTGGTCTAATATATATATATATAAAAAAATTTTAAAACAAAATTATATAAAAGTTTGATTCTTCGGTGCACCGAAGTTTTGAAACTCCTACACCGAACACCGAACCGAAGAACCAAACTTTTAAAAAAATAACACCGAAATCGAACCGAAAAACTGAAGAACCAAAACCGAAGAACTGAAGTAGTTTGGTTCGGTTCAGTTTTTCAGTTTTCCGGTATTTATGCCCACCCCTACTCGTAAGGGTGTTGGCGTGAAAATTCCCTAAGTATGGAATTACCGTCTCGGACCTTTGTCGGTGAAAATATTTCTAAGGATGGCTTAACGGATGGGTAAACGGTCTGTGCAAGGGCTCACGACCCGTGAAGCCTCCGTTTGACCCCTGGCAACTTTTTTTACACTCATTTCATTAATGATTTATTTATAATTTTGGTAATTTCCTAATGTCATTTTAGACATCCTAAGCCCTCCTAAATATCTTAATTAGCCTATACACCTCTCTTCTCTCATTCAAATTCATTCAACACATATAATTTATTCAAACCCTCTCCTAAGAACTCCTCTCAAATGATCTAGTGAAGGCCTAGCTTGGGAATTAAGGGAAGGCTCTCTTCTTCAATCAATTTCTCCTCCATTCTTCTTGGTCATCAAAGGTATGTGAGAATTTCTTCATGGCTCCTTTCAAACATGAAGCCCCAAATGTTTTCTTCACTTGATTTATAAAATTCAAGCTTACTTAAATTATGGGTCTTCAAAATTATTGTTGATTTAATTAGCTTGAAGTATGGGTTGTACTTATTTGATTATTTTAAAGTGATTTAAGTTCAATTATTATGAATTACATTAAGATTTTGAAGGATCAATTATGCATGTCTCCTTAAGCTTTAAATCTATGCATGGGTGAGGTCAACTGAGTTTTAATTGTTGGTTTAACTATGAATTTCATATGGATTCTTCCTAAGGTAAATTTTTAATTATGAATTCTAATTTTTCATGTCCTTCTCATCATCACTCATGGCATAGCATAGATGAGCATTGGTTTTTATGAAGTATTTGTTGTGGGTTAAGCCCAACCTTGATTATGACTATGATTTTGAATAAATGTGGATATGACAAGCTTGTGATCACAAATATGTCTATGATTTGGATCTTTGAGAAACTTTGGCTATTTACACCAATATGTATAAGTTTTGATGAGCTATTCCTATGCATGGATTATGGCATAAAAGTGTGATTTGTCTTTTTAGCCCAAGTATGAAATGAATTGAACTATGTTTGGCTTTTAAGCCTAAATATGAATCTTTACAATTTGAAAGACCTACCCTCCTTTTGAAAAGCATATATATGTATATATATTCTTGTGGGATGTTGGCCTAACACCAAATGGGATTGAAGTAGTAAGTGGAATATCTCCAAAGGTCCCACTCCTTTCTCTTGAACTACGTGCCAGCATAGGGCCCCTTTATGGGATGATTATCATATGACTTAAAAATTCTTACGAAAAGATGGAGTCTTAAGAAAGGTGGCCATCACACCGAAAATATTAGGTCGTAAGGTGTGATGTGGGCTACCCTTAGCAAGTAGTCCACCCTCATTCCGATGTGGGAGCTTGACTTCAGGAGTTCATGTATTAGCTCGCATAAATTGTGATGTCGGTTACGGTCTCATCCTAGATATTTTAAGCATTATGGCATTCATGCATCATGGACTTTATGGCATATTAATATATTATTCATTCTTGTATGATTCGTTCTGTATATATATATGTGCCCTTGTCATCTAACATTGATTTGTAGGATTACATATTCATAGCATTTGCATGCCCGCATACTTAGTACATTCAAACATACTAACGTGTACTCTTTTGCCTACATGATCTAACCATGTAGGGACCGGAGATTATCGCCTTCCACCTCCTGATGGCTAGTTGATTATCTTAGAGTTACTTGTTGTGAGTCCTATCATCCAAGGACAAGTCAACTTCTATCTACCTACTTTCATTATGTTATTTACTTCTTTGCTTTGAGGGTGACCTGGGACGTGTCTTGGCCCCCAACCTATTCTAGAGCAGAGGCATTGTTGGACATCTTATAGTCTTTTGTATGATTTATGATATGTCTATCTTTGAGATGTTATGACTAAGTACTATGTATGGATGATATGGTTATGTGTTATGAGATGATATGGAAAGTCCTATGATATCCTCATAGCTTGAGTCCTCCTTATCTGTTCCTTAGTTTTATGTGTTGTGTGCTATGTGAATCCATGTATATCCCTATTCCTATGAAATCCCCATAGTTTGAGTCATACTTACCCACCCTGTATAACTATATGTTTAATGTATATTTATGCACTTTTGAATCGATAATGAGTGAGTGTATGATATGAGGCTTATTTGGGGACTCTCAGGTTCTCATTTGTTGTGTCACTCCTAGGCCCTACTCCTGAGTCGTGACAAATATGGTATTGAATTACTAGGTTTATAAATAATCCTCAAAGTCCAATATGCCTCATCGAGTAGAGTCCTATTCATGGGTGTGAATTGCACCATACCTATGAGTGGGAGGCTATGGTGATGTTTTAGGAAATGTATCACTTCTTCGTTTCTTGTCGTATTATGGATGGTGTATTTTGATTTCTTGACATTGATATTATCATTGGTACTATTTTAGAATATGCCTCCATGAAGAGCTCTTTTACCTAGGCAAGCCCTAGTTAATGAGGACCCAATCCCTCAAGAGCCTATAGGGGAGCCAATTACTCATGATGAGTTTAGGACTGTTGTTTTCCTGCTTTCTCAAGTGGTGAAAAATCAAGTTAGACAAGTCAATCTTCCTCCTCAAGTTCATACTACGACTGCTAGAATGAGAGATTTTACCCGGATGAATCATCCGAAGTTCTATGGTTCAAAAGTTGATGAGGATGCATAAGAATTTATTGATGAATTCACTAAAGTGTTGATTTTTATAAGGGTGACTTCTAAGAAGAAAGTTTAGCTAGCTTCTTATAAGTTGAAGGATGTGGCTCAGGTGTGGTATACTCAGTGGTTGATGGAGAGGGTTGTTGATGCTTAAGTTGGTTGGGATTTCTGACCCCCGTGCAAGAATGCACAAATTTATTTATGGGATCTCTGATTTGGTTGTGAAAGAGTGTTGTATGGCTATGCTTATTTGTGATATGGACATCTCTAGGTTTATGACTTATGCTGAACAGATTGAAGGGGAGAATCTCAAAGAAAGAAAGGTGAAGGATGCTAGGAGGGCCCATTATGATGGTGGATTCTCTAACTCTAAGGGTGGTGGTGGATATGATCGCTTCCAGCAAGGCCAAGGTTCTAATGCAAGGATTGCCAATGGTAGATTGCCTCATCCTAAGTCACAAGCCAGAGGTGGACGAGCTATTCCTATGTGTGGCAAGTATGGCAGGAACCACTCGGGTTTATGTCGAAGGGACACTGGTGCTTGTTATGGGTGTGGTAACATGAGCCACAGGATTGCTAATTGTCCCAAGGTTGCCAAAAAGGTTCAAGGTCAAGTTGCTCAAGGTGATCAAGTCAAACCAAGGGTTCCTCAAGGCAGTGCTCCTAGGAACAACAGGTTTTATGCCTTGCATGCTCGATAGGAAGTAGAGGAGACTCTGGATGTGGTGACTGGTATGTTAAAAGTCTTTGATTTTGATGCTTATGCTTTGATTGATCCAGGTGCAAATTTATCTTTTGTGACTCCTCTATTGACTATTAGCTTTGGTTTGAGTCCTGAAATTTTGAGGGATCCCTACTCAGTTTATACTCCCGTGGGTGAATCTATTATCGTCTGAAGAGTCTATGAGGGTTGTCTTGTTTCCGTCTTGCATAAAGTTCTTCCTGGTGATTTTGTAGAGCTTGAGATGTTCAATTTTGATATTATTATTGGGATGGATTGGTTTCATCCTCTATTGATCGTAGAACTCAAAAGGTTAAGTTTCAATTTCCTAATGAACCTATCCTGGAATGGGAGGATAGTGACTCTGTTGTTAAAGGTCAGTTCATTTCATATCTCAAGGCCCGAAGAATGATTTCTAAGGGGTGAATCTATCATATTGTGATAGTTAGAGATATGAAATTTGAGTCACCTACTCTTGAGTCGGTTTCGGTGGTTAATGAGTTTCTGGATGTTTTTCGTGAACATTTGCCTAGTATTCCTCCCAATAGGAAAGTGGATTTTTCCATAGATCTTCTTTCGAATACTCATCCTATTTCTATTATTTCTTATCGTATGGCCCCGGTTGAATTGAAAGAGTTGAAGGACCAGTTGAAGGATCTTTTGGAGAAGGGTTTTATCAGGCCAAGTATTTCACCTTGGGGTGCCCCTGTGCTATTTGTGAGGAAGAAAGATAGATCGCTTCGGATGTGTATGGAATACCAGAAAAGTGACCATCAAGAATAAAAATCTATTGCCAAGGATCAATGATTTGTTTGACCAGTTGCAAGGAGCTACTCATTTTCAAAGATTGATCTCCCTCTAATAACCATCAGTTAAAGGTTCGAAAGTGTGATATTCCCAAAATTGCTTTCCGAACTAGGTATAGGAATTTTGAATTTATGGTGATGTCGTTTGGTTTGACTAATGCTCTAGTTGTGTTTATGGACCTTATGAACTGGGTGTTCAAGCCTTTTCTTGATAGTTTTGTGATTGTATTCATTGATGATATTCTGATTTACTCCTAAATGAGTAGGAGCATATGGATCATTTGAGGTTGGTTCTTCAGACTTTGAGAGAGAAGTAATTATTTGTCAAGTTCAGTAAATGTGAGTTCTGTTTGGGTGAAGTGATTTTCCTTGGTAATATGGTATCCGGTGATGGTATTAAAGTTGACCAAAGAAAACTAAGGCCGTGAAGAATTGGCCTAGACCATTGAATCCTTCTGATATTTGAAATTTTCTTAGATTGGTTGGTTATTATCGAAGGTTTGTTCAGGAATTTTCATCTATTGCATATCCTTTGACTAGGTTGACTCAAAAGAAGGCTAAGTTTGTATAGTCAGATAAGTGTGAGAAGAGTTTTCAGACTTTAAAGGATCGACTCATATCGGCTCCTGTTTTGACTCTACTAGATGGCCTAGATGGGTTTGTAGTGTATTGTGATGCTTCTCGGATATGGATGGGTTGTGTGCTCATGCAACATAGTAAGGTGATAGCTTATGCATCAGGGCAGTTGAAAGTGCATGAACGAAATTACCCAACCCATGATCTTGAGTTAGCGGTTGTGGTGTTTGCTTTGAAGATTTGGAGACATTATTTATATGGGGTTCATGTTAATGTTTTCACCGATCATAAGAGTTTGCAATATGTATTCACCCAAATAAATCTTAACTTGAGTCAAAGAAGGTGGTTGGAGCTACTTAAAGACTATGACGTGAGTGTTTTATATTATCCCGACAAGGCTAATATTGTGGTTGATGCTCTCAGTAGACTGTCTATGGGAAGTGTGGACCATGTTGATGGAGGGAAGAAATATTTAGTCAAATATGTTCATCATTTGGCTAGGTTGGGTGTTAGATTGGTTGGCTCCAATGATGGCGTCATTCATGCTCAGAATGGGGGTTGTCTTCTATGATTATTGATGTCATGGCAAAGCAAGATTTAGATCCCTCTTTGGTTGAGTTGAAGAAGTTGGTTGTTGAAAAGGGAATAGAGGTGTTCTCCTAAGGGAGAGATGGTATACTTAGGTATCAAGATCAATTATGTGTTCCCGATGTTGATGGCATTAGAGAGGTGATCATAAGTGAAACTCATAATTCTTATTATTTTATACATCTGGGATCCACCAAAATGTATCAGGATTTGAGAGAAGTGTATTGGTGGCATGGTATGAAGAAAGACATAGCCAAGTTTGTGTCTGAGTGCCCAAATTCTCAATAAGTGAAAGTGGAACATCAAAGGCCCAGTGGTTTGTCTTAAGATATTGAGATTCCTACTTGGAAGTGGGAAGATGTGAATATGAATTTTGTGGGTGCTTTGCCCTATACCCAAAAGCAATTTGATTCTACTTGGGTTGTTGTTGAGTGGATGACCAAGTCGACTCATTTCCTACCAGTCAAGACTACTTTCAATGTCAAGGATTATGCAAGGTTGTATATTCGAGAGTTGGTTAGACTACATGGTGTGTCTATGTCTATCATATCGTATTGTGGTACCCAATTTACTTCTCACTTTTGAAAATCATTTCAAAGAGGGCTTGGTACTAAGGTGAAGTTGAGTACCATTTTTTATCCTCAAACCAATGGACAAGCCGAGAGGACAATTCAAACTTTGGAGGACATGTTGAGGGCTTGTGTATTGGAATTCAAGGAAAATTGAGATGATCATCTACTTCTTATCAAGTTTTCCTACAATAATAGTTTTCATACTAGCATTGGTATGGTACCATTTGAAGCTTTATATGGGAGAAGGTGTAGATCCCCACTGGGATAGTTTGAGTTAGGTGAGATGGCTTTGATAGGCCTGGATTTGGTGATTGAGGCCACGAAAAAGGTGAAGTTGATTAGGAAAAAGTTGAAAATGACTCAAAGTTGCCAAAAGGCTTATTCAGATGTTAGGAAGAGAGACCTTGAGTTTTGTGTTGGTGAATGGGTGTATGTGAAGGTTTCACCCATGAAGGATATAATGTGTTTTGGCAAGAGGGGAAAGTTAAGTCCCCGGTATGTTGGCTCATATGATATTGTTGAGTAGATTGGTAATGTGGCTTATAGATTAGATTTGCATTTGGACATGAGTTCTATCCACCCGGTGTTCCATGAATCTATGTTGAGGAAGTTGGTAGGTGATCCTAGTTTGTTTGTACCTTTGAAAGGTATTGAGGTTGAGGAGAACTTGACTTATGAGGAAGTACTAGTTGAAATTTTAGATAGATAAGTGAAGCGGCTTCACAACAAGAATGTGGCTTCGGTTAAAGTGCTTTGGAGAGATCAACATGTGGAGAGTGCTACAAGAGAAGCGGAGTCAGACATGATGAGAAAATATCCCTATCTCTTCCAATCTACTCAAGCCTAAGGTACTAGGTTCTTTCTATTCTATGTGGTCCTAATTCTTTAACTCTTGAGTTTCATGACATGACATGCATAAATGTGCACGAAAATGATTTAAAAGATGTTTTGACATGAGTTTTGATGATTTTATGATTTTCAAATAATGAGTTTTGTGATGTGTCTTCATGTTGTATGTTTCTTGATTAAGTCAAGTTTTTCAAGCCTTGTTCTAGGTCATTAAAGGGTGAATGTTTTCAAGGAAGAGATGATGTAAGGATCCGGAATTTGAAAAATCTTGTCGATGTGGTGTACACTAATTTTGAACTCATTCTGGATGGTTAATGATCACATGAGTCTCCCTTATGTAGCCATGTTGGATTTTTGGCCAAGTTATGTGTCACCACACGGTTCGTGAGGTGGCCTGTAAGGGTGTTGGCATGAAAATATTCTAAGTATGAAATTACCGTATCGGACCTTTGTCAGTAGAAATTTTTCAAAGGATGGGTTCGCGGATAGGTATACGGTCCGTGTAAGGTCTCACGACCCGTGATGCCTCCCTTTGACCCCTGATAACTTTTTTTACACTCATTTCATTAATGGTTTGTTTATAATTTTGGTGATTTTCTAAGGTCGTTTTAGACTTCCTGAACACTCCTAAACATCTGAATTAGTCTATACACCTCTCTTCTCTCATTCAACACTTAGAAATTATTCAAACTCTCCACTAAGAACTCCTCTCAAATGATCTAGTGAAGGCCTAGCTTGGGAATTAAGGGAAGGTTCTCTTCTTCAATCAATTTCTCCTCCATTATTCTTGGTCATCAAAGGTATATGGGAATTTATTCATGGCTCCTTTCAACCTTGAAGCCCCAAATGTTTTCTTCACTTGATTTATGAAATTCAAGCTTACTTTAATTATGGGTCTTCAAAATTATTGTCGATTTAATTAGATTGAAGTATGGGTTGTACTTATTTGATGATTTTAAAGTGATTTAAGTTCAATTATTATGAATTACATTAAGATTTTGAAGGATCAATTATGCATGTCCCCTTAAGCTTTAAATTTATGCATGGGTGAGGTCAATTAAGTTTTAATTGTTGATTTAACTATGAATTTCATATGGATTCTTCCTAAGGTGAGTTTTAAATTATAAATTCTAACTGTCCATGCCCTTTTCATCATCATTCATAGTATTGCATACATGAGCATTGGTTTTTATGAAGTATTTGATGTGGGTTAAGCCCAACCTTGATTATGACTATGATTTTGAACAAATGTGGATGTGACAAGCTTGTGATCACAAATATGTCTATGATTTGGCTCTTTGAGCAACTCTAGGTGTTTACACCAATATGTATAAGTTTTGATGAGCTATTCCTATGCATGGGTTATGGCATGAAAGTGTGATTTGGCTTTTTAGCCCAAGTATGAAATGAATTGAACTATGTGTGGCTTTTAAGCCTAAATATACATCGTTATGATTTGAAAGACTTACCCTCCTTTTGAAAAGCATGTATATGTATATGTATTCTCGTAGGATGTTGGCATAACATCGAATGGGATTGGAGTAGTAAGTGGACTATCCCTAAGGGTCCCACACTTTTCTCTTGAACTAGTGCCAGCGTAGGACCCCTTTATGGGATGCTTATCATATGAATTGGAAATCCTTTCGAAAAGACTGGGTCGTAAGGAAGGTGGTATCACACTGAAAAGACCGGGTCATAAGGTGTGATGTGGGATACGCTTGGCAAGTAGTACACCCTCATTTTGATGTGGGGGCTTGACATCGAGAGTTCATGTATTAGCTCGTAGGGATTGTGATATCGATTACGGTCTCATCCTAGGTATGTTAAGCATTATGGCGTTCATGCATCATGGACTTTATGGCATATTGATATATTATTCATTCTTATATGATTCGTTATATTGTGTGTGTGTGTGTGTGTGTGTGTGTGTGTGTGTGTCCTTGTCATCTAACATTGATTTGTAGGATTACACATTCATAGCATTTGTATGTCCGCATACTTAGTACATTCAAACGTACTAACACATACTCTTTTGCCTACATGATCTAACCATGTAGGAACCGGAGATTATCACCTTCCACCTCTTGACGGCTAGTTGATTAACTCAGAGTTGCTTGTGGTGAGTCCTATCATCCAAGGACAAGCCGACTTCTATCTACCTACTTTCATAATGTTGTTTACTTCTTCACTTTGAGGGTGAGCCTGTGGTGTGTCTTGGCCCCCAACCTATTATAGACTAGAGACATTATTGGACATTTTATTGTCTTTCGTACGATCTATGTTATGTGTATCTTTGAAATGTTATGACTAAGTACTATGTATGGATGATATGGTTATGTGTTATGAGATGATATGAAAAGTCTTAAGTCCTATGATATCCCCATAGCTTGGGTCCTCCTTACTCGTCTCTTAGTTTTATGTGTTATGTGCTATGTGAATCCATGTATATCTCTATCCCTATGATATCTCCATAGTGTGAATTATACTTACCCGCCCCGTAGAACTATGTGTTTAATGTATATTTATGCACTTCTGCATCGATAATGAGTGAATGTATGATATGAGGCTTGTTTGGGGACTCTCGTGTTCCCATCTGTCGTGTCACTTCTAGGCCCTACTCCCGAGTCATGACACAAACACATCCTTTATTTTGTGTCAGGAGCACTATACCGACGCCTAGTATGTGTTTGGTACGAAGAAAATATCTTTCGAAATGTATTTTTTAATTTTCTCATATTTGGTTGGTTTAAATGTTTTGAAAAATATTTTCCAGATCAACTTATTTTCCTCAAATTTAAGGAAAATGACTTCCCTAAAAAATTTACGAAAAATATTTTTCAAAATTGTCCTTCAATCTCAAATTACAATATTTTATTCTTACTT
>JBCEWC010020433.1:0-10930 GCA_038996855.1 Solanum aculeatissimum
AATATAAATTTTAAAATGATTCGAATTATATTAAATTCATGAATATATTAGTCCAAATAAATGTTATGGATTAATATGATTAGGTTAATCGTTTAAGTCCAATAAATATAGATTTAATTAAAACTCATGTTAATTGATTTGAGGTACAATAAAAGAGTCCAAATTAATAAGCTCAATATTATTTCATCCAAGAGGTCCATCTTGGCGCCACGTGTCAAATGATGTGGAACGCCAGTGAAACAAAGAAGTATCCATCTTGGCGCCTTGTGTCAAATGATGTGGCATTTTGACCTTTTTTCGTTAGTATGAGGGCATTTTTGACCCATTTTTGATAGTACAATGACATAAATGATCTAAAGTATAAACGAAAGATATTTTTGACCCTTTTTCCTTTAATTTATTTTAATAAAAGGAATCCAAAATTTATATATCTGAAAAATGTTCCGATTTGACCCTATTTATTGGTATAATTTATGTAAATGAGATTTATTTTTGTATAAATGAATAGAAATTTTGATTTAGGGTTCATTTGGATATGCAATATAAAATCATAAATTAGATTCATATGTTTAGATGTGCCCAGCTGAAAAATGTGAGCAACTTCAGTTAGAAGTTCCGCTCGAGTGGAATGGTTGTTGGTACTCTCTTTCATATCCTCCTCCTATTGGTGACTGACCTCTTCCTTTTTATTTAGAAAGTGGAACATAACTAGCAGCAATTTGCATTCTTAAAATTGTAATTTCTTTTTAAAGAAACATGAAAACTTTACAAGTTTTGAAAACTATCAAACATTTTTCAATTCTTATACAATCTTACTAAATGAGCAAGTCATAGTCCATGACAAAATATTAAAATATCTTAAGACGCATAATAAATCACACATCTTCATATTTCTTTATAAATAAATATTTATGATTACAAAGTTTTAATACAAATAATATTGGTGAAAGCACAAAATTACTATTGCAAAACAAAGTGTGTTCAGATTGAAGTGTGAATATCTCACTTTCTTTAAAAATATTTAAGTTCATCACCACAAAAATTACTGATCCAACAATAATTTCCTTGACATATTCTCTTTAAAATACAAAAGTCCAATAATACTATAGAATTCAACAAACTCTTGACAAGAGTTGAGTTGACCTTCCTTCAACTCAATAAACTCTCTTTTAACTTACTTTTCCATGTACCCTATGTTTTTCTACAAAATATAATATAAGCCCACTACTAATTAAATTCTTCCTTATGATGAAAGAAAGAATGTAATGTACTTTAATATAATACTAAAATTTTCAAAACGACTAACACATAATTCAATTCGAATTTACAAGTCAATTAATAGTAATAACTAGTTATTCTTTAATATAATCATTTTATATGATAAAAATAATTTCTTCATGTCGAATACGAGTCTTCTTTTGTAAAATTCAAAATGACGAGTCTACTCTTCTTTTTATGTATATAGAAAATATAAACTTACAAGTCAAATTTTATATTTTAAAAAGACTAAAGTGATGATTTGAAATTCCATATTATACTTTCTGAATTAAAATTTAAAATGATGACTCCAAATTACATATTAGATCAAATAGAAATTAGAAATCATAACTTTATATGAAAACTTTCAAGGTATCCAAAGTAAGTTTGTCTGCTAAGCTAGATAGTTATAAAATCGTCATAGTTTGTCTCTATTGCTATCAAAAGATATGAAAAATCATGAGTCACGTCAAATACTAGATTTCTTGGAGGTCAAATTAGAAGCGGTAAAATCAGTTTATAAAAAGTCAAAAATCATAATTTGATCAATTTGCTTTTTTAATAGTTTAGTTTAATTTATTTCAGCTCATTAAACTCTAGGCTGATATTTAATTTAAATTAATTCATAAAAAAAATTGTCAAAATATTTCAATCATAGAAATATAATCTGTTTTAATTTAATAAGAAGTGAACAAGTTAAAATTTTAATTAGAATTGTACATTTAATTCCATTTTTGTACCAACGTAAATATTTTACTTTGGTTATCTTGTCTGAAAAAGAAAATAAATTTAAAAATAATTTACTGCTTGATTTTCATTCAGAATTACTATTACTATTTGAAAAGTCAATCAATATTTTTACCACTACATTATATTCTTAATTAAAAAATATATGTACTTGTCAGGATTTTTTATATAATTTGTAATTGTCTAGATTTCATTTCAGGGAAAATAAGAAAATTGGGATTTTTGAATTTCCTACTCTGTTTTTAGGACTAGGGGAGTACTAGAGCCAGTTAGGCCAAATTGTAGAAAAAACGGTTTACTTTGGGAATTATTATTGTTAAAATAAGGAAAAAGGGGCCTCATATATCTTTAATTTTGCGATTTAGAGTTTATATATTTCTTATTATAAAAGTGGCTTACATATATTTTTATTATTATACAAATAACTTAGATATACCCTTTTGGTTTAATGGGAGCAAAATTTATTTTTTTAAAATATTTTTTAAATTTATTATTTTGATGATCAAATTTATTTTTCACTCATTTTCTTGTAAAATTTATCATAATGTCACATTATTTTTTATAGAGACAAAATAAATTAAAATATAGTCGCAAAAAAATAGTTTTAAATTTTATCCTTACTTTTTTTTATTTTTTCCATTCATACTTTATTATTTTTATTTTTCATATTTTTATAATAAAAAAAATTAAATAAGAATAAGAAACTCAAATAATGATAAACAAATAGATCTTAAAGGTGATATTTAAAATGCAAATTAGCAGTTGAATAAAAAAAGTTTTAAAATAAAATCATGTTTGTGAAAGATCAAGTATACCATGAAAATTGCTAGAAGGATCATATTTCCATAACTTCAAAGTAAAGATTTGAACCATCCTACAAATGTGTATAGGCTCGAACTTGATGATTTTTAAATTGTACATATATGCTAAGGTGCTTTATTAAGTTTTTAAAGTGTTCGATGTGGTTAATGATCATAAAGTACCTCAAACACCAAGTCAAGTTCACAACATTTCTATTGACTTACTTTTTGTATGAGTTCATATAAGAGTTTATTTCAAATAGACATAGCTTTCAGCATATAAAGCAATAGACAACCAATAGTTTATCAAATTAAAGGTTTTTAAGTCTTCTTTCCAAAACCATCAAATGTGCCTCAATTGGAGTTTGGAGTAAAAAATTATGATTATTTTACTGAGGCATGTCAGGGCACAATTCGGCAAGCTGGTCTGACAATTTGGCAACTCGCTGAATGGTCCATGAGCTCGCCGAATAGACCCAAATCGTTGAGAAACTGATATTTTGGGTGTTCTGAAGCTCCCATTCGGCGATACACTAAATAGGTCGTTGATGGGACCTCCAAATCACTGATTTGACCGATGAAACTCATTAAGAAAAAAATTTAAAAACTTTTTTTAATGATTTTCTTACGTTCTTAGAAAAATATTCTTGATCTTTTACCCCCTAGTTAAAAATTTTAAGTCCATCTTATAACATAATAATATTCATATGCATATAGCAACTCTAAAAAATTACCTAATTCTTCTTACTTCAAAACTCAAGAACTTCAAAAAAGAGATTTCTCCAATTTTGCAAAATCTAAAAACTTCAATTTCAAGATTCTCTTCAATAATCTTAGGATTTTGAATCATGGTTCTTCATCAAACTACATATCCATAAACTCAATAGAAGTGTTTCTCAAGTTCAAGCCATAAGGTTTCAACTTCAAGAACTTTTATTCTTCAAGGTATGTAAGGCTTCAATAGGAGTATCCTTTGACTTTCATGCCTAGAGTATTTTGATTTCTTATGAATTCTTCAAGATTGCATATGCAAGGTTTATAGAATAAATTCAATTACATGTCTATAAGCATTTGAAAAGAGATTTTTATGATACTTGTTTTGGACTCTAGTGTATATCATTTAGTTCTTTTATTATATATATGTTTTTGAAAGTCTTATTTCACTATTCCTACGTATGTTATTTAATATGATTATGCTAGTGTTCCCTTGCATACTCAGTACATTTTATGCACTGACGCATACCTCTTTTTGCACTGTGTTATTTTATGATGTAGATATCAGTGCTCATTCTCAAACTCGTGGTTAGTGAGGTTGCAATAGTTTCCAGTTAGTAGTTGGTGAGTTGGTTTTAGTTAGTCCTTTTTGTGAGTAATGGTTGTCAGGGTTCATGTACCAATACACTTATTCTTTGATTCAATATTAGAGATTTGTTTCAGACATTAATTTTTAAATTTCATTGATATGTTTAAGCTTACAATACACATGTTTTAGCTTCTGCCTCAGTTTACATTTAAGTATGATTTGATATGTATGTCGATGGTTAACTAGAAATTATTTGTGATTTTAGATATCGTGTTTTGGTTAGGATATAGACTCGAGTTGTGACAAAATTAGTATCAAAACACTAAGTTCAAGTGTCCTAGGATGTCTGAAAAGTCGCATCTAGTAGAGTCCACAAGGGGAGGCTACAAAATATTTAAGAAATATATTTCCTTCTTTCTTACTCTAAATTGTGCAACAAAGTTATTCTCTAAGAAACATATAAAGATTCACGAGTTGCTTAAATTCCTCTAACTATCCTTCATCTTCAAGGTGATAGAAGTAGTGAAGCTCAATTCCTATCATAGTTGTTCTCAAATAGAATTATCAACTTTTGAGAGGTCGTACGATGAAATTGAAAGGTGCCCATTGATTTAGCCCTTCAATTCGAAATCTTACATCCTTAATTATGTGAATCATGTTTTCGAGTTAAGATATGATATACACTTAGGTTTTTCTATAATCCTTATTACATAGAACATCCATAAAAGGATAAAGTATGTGTCCAAATTTAAAAATAGTATGGGGACCCAAAAGATAGTATGATGTAAGATGTTATGATTTATAAGTAGTAGAGTGACCTTAAATTTGAAGTGTGAATCTACAATTATAGTAGCCAGAAGGTGGGAATAATGAATTGTCAAAGTGTAGTATATATATATTTTGGAATTATGTATCCATTAAGTTAGAATTGAGGTTTTATGACTTCAAGTATTAATTAAGGGGTAGTAAATTAATGTTGATCTCATGGTAAACGACAAAGAGAAGAAGTCATTGGTTAAAAAGACTTAGATTATGATTGAACTAGAAAGTTATTTATGATACATGTCATTACTAAATGTATATAGTGATTAAAGATTGATAGATCTAGGCTTTACTTTATGATACTAAAAAATGATTGATGTTTATAGAGATATGAAT
The DNA here is from genome assembly GCA_038996855.1 of Solanum aculeatissimum. Classification (NCBI taxonomy): domain Eukaryota; kingdom Viridiplantae; phylum Streptophyta; class Magnoliopsida; order Solanales; family Solanaceae; genus Solanum; species Solanum aculeatissimum. Next base: position 5,266 of record JBCEWC010020433.1, read on the forward strand.
ATAGTTTAGACGTTTGCATGGATAAGTAGTAATAGTGTGTGAAAGAAGGATATGTTAAATGTATTGTAATTAGATAGATTATAAGATTAAGATTGATTATTATTCGTATGAGATTTTAGTGAACTAGTGTATTTCAATTCTTATATAGTAACTGCTAATCCAGAATAACGTGTGAAGTTGAATTGCTATGCATGTTTTGTATTAGATCATAAGTTTGAAATGTGAAAGATCACCAAGGTGAAAATAAATAATAGTTTGGAGTTAGTAATACTTGTTTTATGAAATTGATCTAGTGAGCCTGAAATAATATACGTATGAATCTAAGTTTATGAATTATCAATAAGCGTGATGATGCAAGTATGATATAGATGTGATATGTAGGTAAGACAATGAATGGTGTCTAAGTCATTAGACAAAAAAATATCCTTAAGCATTAGGAATATAGAAGTGAACCTAAGGTAATATGTGATTGTGTGATATTCTAAGGTTATTAGGTGTTATGTGTTCCTAGATAGTATGTGAATATCTAGGTGTGGATAAGACTAACTATAGTATGTCATATATGGTGTTCTTAAGAGTTGAATAGAGGATTTAGAGATAGACAGTGTTATGTTTCTGAGTAAAGCTTTATTTTTCATAGATTCAAAGGGATATGAACTTAGAGGTATGATGTCAGTAGAATAACAAGAAATATTAAATTATGAGTTATTAGAAAGATTGATTATATTTTCTAATAAGAATTTTAGTTATATGATAATGAGTATAGGAGCTAGAAGAAGTTAATGGTGGTATCTTTGAAAGGAATATCCTATAATGGAGTTGGTATCTTTCGAATGTAGGTTGTTTGGATAAATTGAAAGTTTATATGTATAGTATTAATAGAGTTTAGAGGATATGAAATAGGCTTTAAGACTTGGAAGTTGGTCTTGATTTAAGGGGGATATGATAGGGAGAAGAACTAAATCAAGTCTTAAGAATCAAATTGTGATGCATTTCAAAAGGAGTTATAAAGAGATATAAGTTCATTTCTACTCTAAAACATTTCTTAGATTTCAGTCATTATGATGTTCTACACATCTCTGGTATGTTAGCGTCATGGTTATGATCCATAGTCATGCACTTTATATATATTCATGCCCATGCTTCAATTTAAAAATATAGAAAGTAATAACTTCAGAACAATGATCCAATACTACTTCATGAATCTATGAATTTTAGCTCTATGATATATAATTCACGATGTATGCACCCATGACTTTTCAATATGCTTAATCATATATACTCATGATACATTATTGGTGACTAGTGAAATCATAACGCGTTATGTTTGTTCTCAATTCAAATTTCTTAAGCAACTCGTACATATGATTTTGTTGTTCTAAATTCTACTTTCGTGCACCCATAATAGTGATGGATGGTTATGATTTGTTTTATGCTTAGCATATCTCTCTTTATATATTTTATGTTTCAAGTACATGACATACTCGTGCCTATTACACTTTTCTCTTCAGCACATTATTTATGAGTGTCAATTCATGATAAGTATAAGCTATGATTTAGTAATATCTCTCTTATTTTATATCCTCATATCTAGTCCTTTAGTGACCTTTTGTATGGTCCCATATTTCAAAAGATGAAACCAAATCTTGAAAATATATTTCTAGAAATTTTGATCTAGGGTTCCAACAAATACACCCTTCACAAATCATGGTGCATACCACCATCCATGAAAGGGCTCGCAGAAGGACCCTTAGTGGAATTTGAGGTTGCCTTGTAGAGGGTGCACACCATGAGACCCTCTACGGGTCATGGTGCTCACCACACCTTTTGTAATGGTACATTGTGGGTACGCCACTTCATTCTAGATAGTCAGTGCACTTTACGAGACACACCATGAGTCGTGGTATTTTTCCTACTCGTGGAGGGTGTCTTGAAGAAATCTCGTACAGGGTACTTTTGGGACTTCTATGAGGGATTTTAGGTTTTTTTTTCCCATTCATTTTTTGATGTTTTATGATCCTTTATAGAATTTCTTATCCCTCCCATTCTATTCTAACTATCCTAAGTCCTTTATGCACTCTCATTCTCCCAAATTCATAACCCTGTTATCAATTTTCACTCTTAAGTCTACTCTCAATCTCAAGTGAAGAAATCATTGAAGAATTCTCAAATTCAAGTATCTTTAATCCTTCAATTATCGTTAAGGTATATGGATCTTCATCCATGGATACCTTTCACCCATAGAGCTCAACCTATTTTCATACTAATTCATTAATTTCAAGTATGATTAAAATTATGATTTTCATGACTTTATTTTCAAATGATATTATTATGTTGTAGATTATGTATATACATTGAAATTTGCATGAATCACTCTCAATTTAAATGAATTATATGAGTTTCATGAGATTTCTCAAGTATGTTGTGTTGATTGTGGACACCATACATGGGTTACTTCACTTATGATTCAAATGATCTTATATTTGATGATTATGCATGAATTTACTTTACTCTCATGATTTTGAACATGATGTACATAAACTCATGTTATTTCTCCTTACTTTATTACATGATCCTGAACAAGGTTTCACATATGATGATGATAAATAGGGGATTTAGGACCTTGAGGTTGACCTGAGATCCTTATGGGGAGATTCAAGATTCCAAGAGGTGACCTAAGACCTTAGTATGAAATGAGAGACTCCTATGCATGATAATTTTAACTATGAGACTATGATCAAGCTTATGATGTTGATGTTAAAGTATGAATTATGATGACTTATGATGATTTATTACAAGTATGCTTTTACGTATAGATTATATATTCTATGTGATGTTGACTTAACATTGAGAAGACCTTGGGATTATAGCTCACCCGTTAGTTGAGGCATGACTAGTTGAAGTAAATCTCATTGTTCCATAACTATGTTCCACTATAGAAATGAAAATGTTTCCAATATGGGTTGCTAGTGGATCCACATAACTCATGATATGACATGTAGAGTTCTACCTTGGCAAGTAGTTTCTCTTTTATCTGATGTACGAAAAACACCAATATTTCATATTGTAGCTCGCATGGTCTTATTGTCAATTATGGTGATATTCCCACATATGTTGATGTGTTATGATATCATGCATCATTACACTCATGGCATATTGGTATGATGGATTCTTTCTCAATTTTGATTTTGTATATACATATGTGCCCTTGCTCATGCATTCTTATTATGTAGCTATTGATATTATGCATTATTATGATATTGCATGGCCACATATTTAGTACATTCAAATTTACTAATGCTTACTTTATGCCTACATTATATCATAATGTAGGTACAAGTGACCATCCTCATGCATGTTTTGACTAAGGCATTGGTCATACATGTCATCTTGAACTTATATCTATTGTATATGATTATGCATCTTGTTTATTATGACTTATGTTCTCTTCTTGCATTGTACCCCACATACTTAATACATTTAAAGTATTAACACATACTTTTTACCTACATGATATAACCATGTAGGGATCAAAGCTCATATTCACCAACCTCCTCATGGCTAGTACGTTGGTTTGAAGATTACTATTGGTGAATCCTCCATTTCGAGGACAACAATCACTTTCTTTCATGATTATGTTAAGACTTGTTTACTTTTGGATATTTACTTTTGAAAGTGAGCCCGAGAGATGTCTTTACTCCCGTTCCACGCATGTTTAGAGGTGTTGTTGGATATATGTGAGGAGTTTGACTCTTATGATGCCTGTGTATTTATAAAGACTTCATTTAGTCCCTATCCCTTGAATGTATTTGTTGAATATTGATGGCATGTGATGAAATTTCTAAGCCTCTACTTCCCCATCGCTTGAGTCCTACTTACCCTCCTCTTAGTCCTTGTTTATGATTTGATGATGGAAATTTCTATTCCCATAGCGTGAGTCCAAAGCTCCGATTTCTCTTAGTCGTAAAGTGTTTGATGTTTGACTTATGCTTCCGCAACCAAGGATGTATTATGTCACACCTAGGCCCTAGGCTTGGGTCATGACAATATGAAATATTCCTAACAATACCACAATCTTTTAGATGTTTAATAAAGTCTATTATGATGAATTCACAACCTCTACTACACTGGAATATCTTAATATCTTTAGAAAATTATTTTTTTACTATTTTTTAAAACTCAACAAATACTTAAAAAAATTCAAACTTCTTTTTCAGTGGATAAAACCAAATATACCTTGTGTGATCATCTACAAACATTACATAATATTTCATATGCTGAGAGGATTCAACAGAAGCAAGTCCTCACAAGTCATAATGTATCATAAAGATTCTTTCCCAACTTTTTTATCAAGCCAAATGAAAGTGATGTCTTTCAGTCTTGTGTAGCTTTCAAAGCATAAATAATGTTACATTGAAAGCATTGAATCCACTTATCTTAGATCTCTCGACCCGTAGTGTCCTTGACTTCTTGTCCTTTACAATAAATTTAGTTTCATCAAATTCAAGAGTGCAACAATTATCCTTTGAAAGTTTACTAATTAAGAGTAGATTCTTAGTAATCTTAGGGACTAAAAGGACCTCTCGTAATTTCATATTCGATCTAGTTGTATTCCCAATATATGTTTTGTCTAATTGTGATGCATTCACATTAATGATTTTATCACATCCTTTGTAGTATTTTAGATCAGGTAGAATGCCTAAGTTATTTGTCATATGACTATTGACACCTAAGTCCACATACAAGGTGTCATCTATAGATGATGTATTCTGCAGATTGACAACAATCAAAGCTTATGGTAGTTCATCTGCAGATTGATAAGAGTAGTCCCACCTATAAAAATACTTAAGAGCAATATGATTATTCCTACCACAAATTTGACATGACTCAATAGTGGTCCCTCCATATTTTCACTTTGGAGGCTTTGACTATTTTATGTTTTTGATCCTTGTTCAGCAGGTTTAAAATCTTATTCTCTAGAGTTGAAGTTGTTGTTTCCTCTTCTCTAAGGGTATTTTCCTCTTACCCTACCCTTTTGGCTAGAGAATGTCTTATTTTGGTTTTGTAATGACATTTCTTCTTCATCATTTCTCATATCAAAACCCTTGAGAACATTAATAAATAATTTAGTATGGGATATGATGGCTTACATAGCATGACAACCTTGAAAGTCTTGTACTTAAGATCTAAACCTCTAGCAAAGTTGACTACTTTGCTATCTCATCCACATGCTTGTGAATGGATGCAATAATATATTCATCAATCTTCTTGGTTCCCAGCCTATCACTTTGCAGCTATTGTCTAAGCTGTATTTACCTTTATTTATTAAAAATAGTCTTCTTCCAAGCATTCTCATATGTCACGACCCGGATAGGGGGCCTAGATGTGACATGGAAAAGGAGAACTCGAAAGTCCTCGATCAAGCCATCATAGTATCATCACACACATCATCAGTTCGGAAACGCGGAAGCTAAGCACATAACACATAAGCTCTAAGGGATTCTGGACTTGGGACTCAAGCTATGGGGACATTTTTGAGAATGGGATAAACATGAGTTCACGTAACACATAATAATAATCTCTAAGGCAACGGGAAAGGGGAATTCAACTATGGGGGCACACCGGGATTATGGGACTTACCACATAAGCACATAGTCATTCAAAT